>QYAP01000082.1:0-84026 GCA_003988905.1 Hymenotorrendiella dingleyae
AGTAGCATATTGGACTTCCATCCAATAATAGTCCCTTTTTGGGCAGTTCACTGTTGGTCTAGTGGTAAAGCTACTCACCCTCCTAGCCTGTGACATTTTGATCCGATCTTTTAATATTTAATATATATATTTTATTATATTAATATTATATCCGGTTATATAATTAAGATTATAATTTAATTGAAAATATAAAAGTAATTTAATAGAATATTAATATAATATTAGAAGATATTCTAATATTATATTAATATTAATCGATTTTCAAAGAGATTTCTTATAATTATTATAAATTATAATTTTATTATTTATATTAGACTTTATCTTCTTTCTTAAAATCCGGATAATGTTATATTTATATTCCGGAATATATATAATTTTATTCGTTTTATAAATAGGAAATAAAACCTCATATTTAATATATATAATATTAAGAAAAACTTAATTATATATTATTTTAAATTTATTTATTAGATTAATAAATTTATATTTAAACTCGGAAATTATATTAATAAAAGGTAAAGATATAATTAAAAGAAATAAAGGAATTAAAGGTAATATAAATATAAGTAATAATATATTTTATTATTAATAATAATAATAGCGTATATATTGATTTAAATAGAGGTATTTTAGGTTAAAATCGGAGTTTAGAATTTTTTATTTATATTTTAATAATTTTTTATATTCTTTTTTTAAAGGTAATAAAATAAGAGATTTAATTTATAATTAATCTAATCGTTTTCTTTTAAAAGATTTAGAAATTATTAGATTTATTATATATTATAAACGATTTTTTATTGAAAAAATTCTATTAATTTCTTAATTAAATATAAAATTATTAAATAATTCTAAATTAAGATTATTATTATTATTAGAATTCATATAATTTCTAATAAGAATATATAAATCTTTAAATATAAATTTATTTAGGCTAAAAGTAAAAAGATTAAAAGAAAAGTTATAATATTATAATATTATAAAATAAAGAATAGAAAAATAAATTAAAATTAAAGATTAAATATAAATTAAAAGAAGAAAAGTAATTATAATAATAATAATATAAAAATACGAAACGTAAAAAATAATTATAAAACTAAATAAAGGCTATAAAAGCTATTATAGATTAAATAAATAATTCTTAAGAAGAAAGTAATTTATAATAGGTTAATTAATTTTTAAACCTTATATATTTAAAAATCTTATATTAAAGAAAAAAATAATAAATAAAAGATTTCTTAATAAAAATGAAATAAATAAAAGTAAATAAATATTAATTTTTTTTTTTTTTTGTTTTTTTCTTTATTATCTTCTTTTATAATATTTTTAGCTCTTTTTTTTTGCAATTATATTTAAGATTAAATTTATTTCTTAAACTTATTTTCATTAATCCTTTTTTCTTAAATAATCTAAGAATCGAAATCTTAAAATTATTAATAAAATATTTATTTTTTTAAGTAAAGAGATTCTTATAAATTATAAAAATTTTATTTATATTAATAAAAGGATTAATATTAATAATCTAAGAGTTAAAGGCCGGTTAAGTTCCGGATAATTTAATTATAATTCTATTATAATTTCAAAAAAGGTTTAAAATTATAAGCGTAGATTTAATTATATTATTAGATTTTTTTATTCGAAATTATCATTAAAAACGGTTAATAGATATAATAGAGCTAATAATAGAAAAAGAATTAATAATTAGATTATATTAATATTCGATATAAGTTTTAATAAAAAAGAAATAAATACTTTAATAATATTATTATTAATAAAAGGCTAAGATATTTTATTTAATAATATTTAAGAGATATTAATATAACCGGCTATTTATATTATTATATCCGGGAATTTATAAATACTTTTTATAAAGTATTTAATTCCTTTAAAATTTAAGGATTTCCGAATAATATTATTGTTATAACGATTTCTATTAATATAGATATTTTATTATTAATAATATAATATTAATTAGAAATTGTTCTTATTCTTTTAGAAAAAACCCGAAATAATATTAATAAGCTTTTAAAGAACGTTATTAATAAAGGCTTTTTAAGCTAATATTATAAAGATTTTTATTATAATTTAGATTTATAATTCTATTATTAGGAGTTAAATTTAAGCCTTATTAATATCGAAGTATATAATATAATTTATAATAAATTATAAGAAAGAATTAATATAATTTATAATTAAAATTAAAGGAATTTAATTAATTTTTAGTATTATTGATTCGTTTTTATTAAATAGATATACTTTTCCTTTAATTAAATAAATGTTTTTAATCTCGAAAATTGGCCCTTAAAAGGTAATCTAGAAATGATTAATATTATTTATAAATGGTATAATATACTTATATATTTTAATAATATAAGGTTACGTAATATTTAAATAGGCCGAATAATCTTTTAAAAACTTTAAATAATAAATATTAAAATCGGTAATATTTTAAATTATTTCGGTATATTTATTAATAATAATGAAATTAATCGATATTTTAATATAAATAAGATTTATAAAAATAAATGTGTGAATATCATAATAAAAGTAATAAAAGTATGAATAAAAAGAATATAAATATAAATATAAAAAAATAAAAAAATAAAAAGTATTAGAATAAAGAAAGAAATTTAATTAAAATAAAGAGAGAAGGAAATAACAGATAAAAGTAATACTTTTATAATTTTAAATTCCTAATAATACGGTTATTAGAATTCTTATTTAATTCGTTTCTATTTATTCTTTATATTTTATTTAATTTTATTTATTATATTTTTCGGATTCTATTTAATTTAGAATTTATATAAATAGATTAGGATTATTATAAAGTAATTATATAAGGATACGAAGTTTTTAATATTATTATATTAATGCTTTTATATAATATAATATAATTAATATATTATAAATTATTCATTATATTAAGAATCATATATTCGGTGTTTTAATTTATTTATATAAAATCAGATTTATATAATAGAAATTATAATGATTTTAGATTAATATATAAAATTAGAATAATTCGAATTATAAGTATATAAGATAATAATATATTTAAAAGGTAAAAGATTCAATAATTATTAGATAATATAACGGAATAATTTACGAAGCTTAGATTTTTATTAAAAGAATTTATTATTTATTTAATAAAATTAGTCTTTTCTGAAAAGTATATTAGGGAAGGGTTTAAATTAAGATTAATTTATCTAATCTTAGGTTTAACATTTAATCTAGAAGTTATATATATATAGAAATATAACATTATTATAAGTTTATAAGATTAATTTAATAACTTATTTATTTAAAGTGTAATAGAAGCGTTTATATTAAATTTAATTAGGAAAATTAATGCCTAATATTATATAATTAAATCGACTTAATAGAATTAAAAGTTAAATATTAATTTTTCTTTAAATTATTATAATTAGAATATTAAATAATAAAAAGAAGAATATTTTAAATATTATTTTAAATTTATTTAAAGAGAATAGAAATAGAAATAATAATAATAATAGAATATTAATTATTATATTTTTCTTTCTTATTCGTTTTGATTAAATCTTTATAAACTTTTATATTTTATTTTCTTTTATATAAAGAATATAAAATCTTATAAGTTTAGAGAATTATAGATCCTTTAATATAATATATAAAAAAATAAAATTATTTATTAAATTATATTTTAAGAGGATTTTAAAACTAAGATTAATATTATGTTTATATAAGAACTTTATTATTATATAAAAGAGTTTAAAAGGAAATTAATAAGGCAATATATTAATTTTAAATATTTCTTTTTAAAATTTAATAATTAAATTAATAATTAATTTAGAATTATAATTTATATTAAGAAAAGTATAAGATTAATTATTAATATAATTAGATTAATTAAATTAAAAGAATAATATAAAGATTTTATATTTATCGAAATTTCTAATTAAAAAAGAATCCTATTATTAATCGTTAATATTTATAATATTTAATCGAATTCTAAAAGAATAAGAGATATAATTTATAGTTTTATTAATTTTAAGATTTAATTTAATAATCTATTTCTAATAAATGATTTTAATTTATATTATCTTTTATAATAATTCTTTTTTATTAATATAATAATTCGTTAGATTTATGATTTTATAAAATAATTTTATAAGAAAAAACTTCTTTATTATTAGAAAAGGATATTTTTATTTAATTCGTTATAAGAAATATTTTAGATTTAATTATATATTTAAGCGATCTTTATTAAAAAGCTTTTTAAATTATATTTAAATTTAATTTTTATATTTTTTTTAATTATATTTTCTTTTTTATATATATCTTATAAATTAATATAATAAATATAAATATAAAATTCTTAAAGATTAATACTTTTAATATTAAAGCTTTTAATAAAATTCTAATTCTTTTATTAAAGGATTCTTAGTTATATAATCTTTTAAATATATTTATTAATAAGGAATTTAATAATTTAGTTAATTTTATAATCTTATTTTTATATTTTATATATAAAAGAAGCGTTATTAGAAATATCAGAAATAAATACGATTATTTCTAATAGAATAATAAGTATATTAAGGTTATAATAATATTCTATTAATTTATTCGATTAGATTATTTAATAGAAAAAATCATTTCTTTAAAAAAGGAGTTTTATAAAATTATTTAGAAAATTTAAAGGGATTTTTATAATTCTTTTATTAATAATATTTCCGAAAGAAAAGATATTTTTTAATTTTATAATTAATATAAATCGATAAGTTTTATAGATTTCTATTATTTAAGAATCTTATTAATAGAGAAATAGTATATATTATTATTATTAAGCGAATATTTTTTATAGAAATTCTTTTTATTAATAATATTAAAATAAGAGATATTCTAATAAATTCTTTTATAATCTTTAATAATCCGATTAATATATTTTAATTTATTAAATTCGAAATTAAAGAATATATATTTAGAATAGATTTTATTATTTCCGATAAAAATAAGATTCTTATATATATTTATAAATATATTTAGTTTATTATTAGCTCTTTTATTATTAAATTCTTTTAAATATATTTTTAGAAAGGTTATTATTTTAAAGAATTCCGTATAATAATAATTATAATAATCTTAAAAGAAAATAAATTAAATAAATTATTTTTTTATATATATTATTTAATTGCGTTTTTTTTAATTCTAAGAAAAAGTTTTAAAAGAATAATTATTAAATAATTTAATTAATTTATAATTAAAATAGGAATATTAATTCTCTAATAATTTAATATTTTATTTCTTCGTTTTTCAATAGATCTTATTATAATTATTATTTATAATATCGAAGAATATTTTATATATAAGGATATTACTTTCCTTTTTATTTTTAATATTAAAAGTATTTTTAATATAATTCTTATTAATTGATTTATTAAGAGATTATATAAATAAAAGGAATTAAAGAATTTTATTAATTAGATTATTTATTTTTTAAGTAAACATTTAATAAGAATTAAATTAGATAATAAAGTCAATCTTAAAATAAGTTTAAAATACGGTTTATTTTAAAGTTTATTTATTTTATTAATTCTTTTTGTATTATATATTAAACCCTTTTTTTAAAAGAGATCGGATTATTCTCTTAGGTTTAAAGATTCGATTATATTAATAATATAAGTTTACTTATATTTTCGAATTCTTATAATCTTAATAATAAATAATTAATCGTTTAAATAAAAGTATTAATTAAATAAAGAGAATCTTAAGGAATTATTTTTAATTTTAGAAAATTTGAATTTATTTATTTTATATAAAAGCGTTTTCTTAAATATAATTTATTTCTTTTTTTAATTATAATTAAAGGAATAGAAGTTTATTTTTTTAAAACCTTTTAATAATTAAGAAGTTTCTTTAATATTAAATTCTCTTTTAAGTTTTATATAAAAAAGATAGTTTTTAAAATTAATAAAATTATTAATATTTTTCGGAGCCTTATAAATATAATTAAAGGATCTTTATTTCTTTGTATTAAAAGAATAATTATTATATATATTCTTTTTATTATTTATTTTAATATCGAAATCTGATTTTTTTTATCGATTATAGATTTTTTTTTAAAGAGATTATATATTAAATAGGATTAATAATTATCTTTAATTATTTAATAAAATAATTCTTATTAATATACGTATAATTTTCTTTATGTATAAAATTACTTTAATTATTATATTTTTTAAAGAATTTAATTTATTCGTTTTAAAGATTATTTTTATTAAGATTTATAATAATTTATTTATTCCAATTTATCGATTAAATATTATATATTTTTTATAAGATTAAATACAAAATAATATTTCGAATAATAGGTTCTATTAATATATTAGTACCCTTTTTATAATAATGAATATCGAATATATAAATCCGATAATTAATCTCTTTTAGTTTTATAATTTTAATTATAAAAAGAGATTTTTTATAATTAATAGTCTTATAAATAATAATAAAAAGATCTTTAAAAAAGCTTTTATATCTTATTTTAATTCTATTTTATAAGAAGATTTTATAATTTATATAAATGGTTTAAAATTTAATAACGGAAATATAAATAAAAGAATTTATATTATATATAAAGCTTAAACTATTATATATAAAGTTTATTCTTTTAATAAATCCTTTAAAATTTATAATATAAAAATAATTATTATTTATTAAGGTTTAATAATAATATTATAAATAAAATAATAGAAGGAAAATAATAATAAAATTTATTTTTATTTAAATAATCTTTTTATTATTATCTAATTAGGCTTTAGATTTATAAGAATTTCCTAAGAAATATTTAATTAATTTATTAAGATTAATAATTCTTTTTTAAATCGAATAAAAATTAGATAATATTTTAATTATATTAGAATAAAAGGGAATAAGTATATTAATAAAGAGGCTAGAATAGTTTTAAAATAGAAATCTAATATTCTAATCCTGGCTTATATTAAATATTTAGGGTGAATATAAGCGAATAATATATAATATTATGGTAGCCTTACGGCTTTATTTAAGCTCTTTTTATACGTTAATTAATTTTCCCTTTTTACTTTTTATAATATAAATATATAATACTTAATAGCTTTTAACTATTAGTCAATAATTTATATTATTATTATTAAAAGGATCTCGAAAAAAAAGATAAAAACTATTATAAAAAAGCTTTAAAAAATTATAATAAGTTTATTATATAAAGATTTTAATCTTTTCTTATAAAAGTTAAATCCTTTCTATTTTAAGATATTTAAAAAAGTATTTATATACTTTATAATTATAAGAATTAATTATAACGATTTTATAATATATTATAAATATTTCTAATATAATAATACCCTTTTATATTACGCTTATAATTATTAGAAAGATTTATTCTATATAATCTATTATAAGAAGAATAAATAGAAGGTTCTTAAGATTTATAATAAAATTAAAGAAGAATAAATTATTCTTTTTAATAAGAAAAGTTATATTTTCTTTAAAAAGCTTTTAAAAGAAACTTATTTTTATGAAATTATTTATAAAATTCGATAAAGCTATGATATATTATAGCCCTATTTAGAAACTTTTATTTTATTTTCTTTTTCATTTATTTATATAGCTTTTAAAGCTTCCTAAAAACCCTATTTATTTTTCGGGATAGAATAATATATATATATAACCTAATAATTATATAAACTTTTTTTTTTTATATAAAACTATAATATTCTTATAACCTAGTTATGCCTATTATAGCCTACTTATTCTGTAATTATAATCTATTTAATTAAACCCTAAGAGTTATTCCCTAATAATATTTGCCTTATAAGGGATGTTTTAGGGGCGGATTACGATCTATCACCCCGCTTATCGTTAAATATTAATAATAATAATAATAATCTAAGGGAGTAGGGGTAAGTCCGAGCAGAAAATATTTCGTAAGTGATTACTTTTCGAAGATCGAGTGCCTTAGCTGATATTGGTAAGGGTTTCTTCTGGTAGAAATATTGTTTAAGATGATAGAATTGAAGGTTTTGTGTTGTTGTAGGTGTTTCTTGGGCTGGGTGTGTGAGAGTGAATTGGTAGTATTGTATGGTATCTTCCACTAAATACCAGAATATAAGATCCTCCTATTTCACCCATTTCAAGGTTAATTGCTTGAGATCATAGAGAATTGATGCCGAACGGGAGAGGCTCTCTCGTTTTTAGGCCCTCTTTCATTTTGATCTTATTATGCTAAATACTTATTGAGAATCAAGATTAAAATTTGAGAAAAGGGGGGTTTTATATTCCAGGCATCGCGAGAATATACAGCATTTGTAATGGTGAGTTTCTTGAAGTATTGTGAGAATGATCTTTGTAGTGTTGAGAAGTGTGATGGTGGTTTATTTATCAGTGAGTACGGCTTTGAACTCTAATATGTACAGCTTGGAATGCTAGGCCGAATAAGTATTTAAAACCCCCAAAGTCTTTCCCTTTCTGCATTACAAACAACATCTCCAGCGAAAATGGTGAGTAACTGTGGTGATTTGCTCTTGACGAATACTTTGGTTTCCATGCCAGGAAGGAAATACTGCAGTTTACAGCAGGAATGTAGATTCAAAGGGATTGATTTGCTGGTTGGAAGGGGGTGGAAAGGGTCTGGTGGGTTGTTGTCGGGAATTAAGTTGCTGCCGAAAAGGAGTCGAGATATTAAGTTTCTGGCCGAAGAATGAATTTCTCTTAGTGTAAGACAGGAAGATGAGCAGGGATATTTTTACCAGTACTGGTTGTAAATTAATATTGTGGGCCAGTTCGCTTGTTTCATTCTAATTGCAATGTGTATCCATAGGTCAAAGATTGGGACTGCCATGGTTTCGATTTTAGCTCACTTGCAGGTCAAAAGAAGAGGGTTACGCAACGCTATATATTTCAACGAACTTAATTACTACAGTAGTCGTTGGAAGATATACTATATGCAGATTGTTTTGTAAGATTTCGTAGGACAAAACTCAACCATTAAATTCCCATGATGAAAGATTTCTTCTACCAGCCGCACATACAATTACCGTATAAACTGGTTTACTAAGCCGGGCCTACTAACTAAGAAACGTGCACTGGAATTAATTCTGGACCTGGCCTTATAACGTAAGCTGGTAGCTACTAACCGAGACATGAAAATTTTCTCCCGTCGCTACCGCTCCGGCAGCTAGAGGGCATTCCCAGCCTCTTTTTTCTTGGTAAACAAACAGAAACCGGATCTAGGCTATGTTTTCGTGTCTAAATCTCGTTTGTGGACCAAAAAACAACGCGAAAAGGGTGGCTAGCCGGGTCATCCAACTCTCCAAATTCTGGAATATTGGTCAGTAATCAATAGATTTTACCCCTCAATCAACCAATTTTCAACCCCTCAATGGGTGTTATAACCCGTCACTTGCACTCGAATTAATTCTGGACCTGGCCTTATATATCAATTAATTGACTTAGTAGGCCCGGCTTGGTAAACCAGTTTATACGGTAGTAATCATCTCGAAATGGATATGAGGGTAACTTAGCGCCTTTGTGCGATTGCGAGTAACTTAGACGATGATAAAAGAGAGCTTGCGCTCTAATTTCCAAGGTAAAGTAGGAATAGCGAAGAATCAATCTTTCAACATTCTATCCGGTCGTTGCATTACGCCATGTCTGTAATTAGGTAGGAGTATTGCGTCTTGACCTTGTGGAGTCGATCAGAAATTGAACCCCTCTCCCATTCCGACAAAATGCTGGAACCAATTTCGATGCACCTTAGAGCGAGACTGACTAAATACACTTTGTTGCCGTAAACAAAGTTACTGTCGAAATATTTTTTATAACGTTTCGATTCAGAGAAGTTGTAAGGATTCCAAGTTCACAGTAGAATTTATGTAGCTTAGCCAAGTGAAGAGCTTCAGTTTACACTTGACAAAATTAGGGGATTTCATTCGCTGTGACACTTTAACCCGGGTTTCAATCTCAGGCTCAGAATCCCCCACATCATATGTGCCATTGAATCGGGACTCAGAGCCAAGAGAAAGGACAATGCTAGGGTATAAATACTGCCGCCGTACCGGTAAGACGATTCTGCTTTCGATATATCCATCTCTCTTCCGTAGCCGAAATTGGCTTATTCACGAAAATAGAAAGTCCAAAACTGCGCTTTTTCATACCGCTGCTACTACTATTGGTAAAGTTACGTCTTCTTGAATGCGGTAGTTATGGCGCTTTGCAACCGTGTAGTATACACACTTCGGTGCTGTTTTCTTGGGGGTGATTAAATATGATTTTCCCCTGTTTTTCGGGTCAGTTCCTTTACTATGTCGTTTTCCCTTATTTTGTAAACGATTATGCGCCGTCCCAGCGCTGGCTTTATGTATATCGTAGATATCAGGGAGAAGTCAAGTCTTTGTTCTAGCATGGATTGGGATTTAGTAGGGCTTAAACTTGTACGGAACTTGATTGCTACAAAATTTTATGAAGTTCTATATGTATTTCATTCCTCATGATACCTAGGTATCTTTCTCTAACTCGGCTCACTCCCCTCAAACTTTTGTACCCTGACTCCGCCTTTTTTTCGTCCCTGCTTCGCCAAGTGATCCTCACGTACCGTCAACCCGCTCACTCGTTCAAAACCTTTTATTATGAACCTCATTGTGTCTGAATAGGTATTCAAAAAACTCAAGATTGAAATAAAACTACCTCAGTCACGAGTAACAATGTGGCGGGGCTGGCGCCACGCACGTGCAGCAGGGTAGCAAAGGGGCTGATCAGGTGGTTCGAGAGTCAGGTGACCGACCTCCTCGGTATATAGTTCCCTTCTTTTTGATTCTTAGAAAGACTCAACGATATAATAAAACAAATACACCCTTTTCCAAAGCACGAGATTCTTCCAATTCAATGATTCTATTACCCCTCCTTCCACCCATACTACGATGTTCTATTTATTCAATTAACTACTGCATTTCCACCCTCTTTTATCCTCCTCCTGATTCCTGATCGCTTCACGTTCCTGCCTCTTGTGTTTTGGTGTTGCTTCGCTCAGGAGCTTTCCCCTCCACAACACCCTCTCCCGTTTTCAACCTTTCTTTCAAATCCTTCAGGTTTTGCGCTGCTTTGCCGAGAATAAACGCCGCAAACTCAGACTGATCGTCTCCCCCATCGTCTGATGCCCGCCGTATGATATCAATATACTCCATCCTAGCCTGCGCATTTTCCCCTCCAAACGCCACCACCGTGCCGGCATATTTGAGCAGAATCGCATTCAAAATCAAGCGACACGTCCTCCCATTCCCATCCAAAAATGGATGGATCAGTACAAACATATTGGAATATTTGGCAGCTATATAGAACGGATCCAAATCCCCTTCTCTCTCGGCTCTGGAAATATCCTCGTTGAATTTCCGAAGCATAACCACCATGGCGTTTGGTATAGCCCTGGGCACCACGCAGCATGACGAACCAACAATAATCCCGTGTTTCCGGTATTTTCCACCGTATTCTGTGGTTGGATAGCTCGTGTCATCTATCGCGCTAATCCCATCGACAAGAATTTTGTGAGTGGACAATATGAGGTTTTCGTCAAGAAGTTGATTGCTTATGACCATTGCCCTGGTGATATGATCAAGCGCTTTCGTATGTTGGATAACCTCTCTTCGTGCCGTAATAACATCTCGTTTATCCACCCCCATGTCCCCCTTTCCGGCTCGGATGTCACTGATATACTTTATACAGGCGGCATATTCAGCGCTTCCCTCATCGATATCCGCTGCGTCCACCTCTTCGCCGTCAAATATTTTCTGACAAATCTTCGCTGTGATTTGAAGGTCCAGACCCGCATATTCGATGAAATTGGATGAGAAAACGAGGTGTATGAGGTTGGAACGAAGATAATCTGCCACAACTTTGCTGTCTTCATCGGTCTTGATTCCACGTGAACGGATCTCGGTTATTATTTTGGCGGCCTCGTCAAAGAGGGGTCTCGGATCTTCTTTGATATTGTCGCTCATTTCGAGATAGTTTCGGTAGATTTTCAATCTGAATTCGACTTGCTCATTTGCGCCAATTCCATGGCCAAAGCGCGATTTCCAGTTCGGCCAATGATCCTTTACGGACAAAGCTGATTCGATTGGGAGCTGCTTTCGCGCCTGGACTTTGGGCAGATTGGCTGGTTGACGTTGTCGAATTGGAGCACCAGCCCACGAAAAAGCACCGAATTGTTGGAATTGAAGCGACATGGTTTTTGTGGTTTTGATGGGAATTTTTGGGTTTGAAGTTGCTCTGCTTTGAAACAAAAGATTAGAGCTCGTTTTGTGGACAAACTTCAAGTTACGCCGTCGGCTGTAGCGGCGGCAACGTTTCCTGTCATCTCCATTTCGCTTGGATTTCAATGAGTCACCTACCCCATTAAATTAGCTTGGAGCACTGTACCGTGATGACCACGAACTCTCCGTTTTGACCTTATTGTGTTGGAGTGTTACGATTGGGGTCGAAGCTAAGTGGGAGAGTTATCCCGGATCTCTCCCAATTTCAAAACCTCATTGTGCTAGCATATTTGAGAGAATTGAAACCAGACCAGGACAGAGGAGATGGTATTCCCAAGTAACTGACATGACAACTTATGACGTGTAACCGCAAATTGAAGGACTACCCGAAGCTTATGACTAATTCGGCATTAGTATGTATGGAAGCTCAGGCTCCGATGTTTGTGTAGCGCTTTTTTCCTGAGCTAATTAGACGTTAGGGGCTTGCTTAGTACGGTAGTACCGAGTAAGCGAACATTTGACCTGGAATTCAGTTGTCCACCACCTTACTTTATGAAACGGTTTGAAACCATACTCTTGAATACACAAAAATGGTAAGAGATTGGATTTTCATCTACTGTATCTAATTCCCGAACGATGGAAACACATGTTTTGAAAATACAATTGACCACGCCGAGTCAACATCGGCATTCAATTTATCTTCCCATCTTTCCAGATATTCAAGAGATTGAGGGTCCAGGGATACTTTGGATTGATATTCGAAGACTAGTACGACGTGAACGGCACGCTAGTGATAACCAAGTCCTAGGGACAACACTTACATCGCTTCCTGAGGACTTCCTCCCTTTTAATGCATTATTTGCTTTATGAAATAAATTCATCAGGCAGACTTTAATATACAGGTACGTGACATAACTGAAATGAAAGGGGTTGATTCCGATTCGCTTAAGTGATGAGTGAATCAAAAATTTCTGGACGCATGCATTGTGGAGACCTAAACGAGGAAAACTTGCAAATAGAACCGAGATGTGGGAGATGCGAATAGATTTAGAATTTGAACAAGCTGCAACAAAATACAAGAATATCCCATCCGTGAATATTCATAGGGAAAGAGCCAAAAAAGTTCAAGTAACCGTTCAACCCGAAGAACACAGCCGCTCAACTTTCACACTTGATGTTGGTACCTAAAATAGCTGCAGAGCTTTGCAACTCTCAAGCAGACATGTTGAGCCGTCATGATGTCATATAACAAGGAGTTCTCGCTGGAGATTCCATAGAAGCTACGATCCGTGCATCCCGTGTCCAAAGAAACCCCCTGAATACGAGAAAAGTGGTCTGCATTCCAAGACTTCAAGAGCCGATGATATTCCGATACCAGGTAAATGAAACATGAGGTTCGGATGAGACCCATCCCCAAATTGAAGGCTATGTCGAGCCAGCTGCCAAAATTAGGGTCGACTACTTCAAAATGCATCGTGAAAACAAACCAGAAAGATCGAGTTTCACAGTCACTGCAGAAACATCTTCAAAAGAGTAAACAAAAACAAGAGTAAACAAACAGGCAGTGCGTCGATCATCGGATCATACCCGTGACAATTGGCCAAGGCTTCTGGAAGTTCTGGGGCTTCCCTGATATAAGGTTTCGCATAGGACGGAAACTCCGCATTCTCGTATCGATATTTATAGAATTTTGGAGGGGACAAAATTAAACATATGGAGCCATATTGTGGCAGCCTACAGTCCTCGGGCTTTTTGGATCGACGAGTTGAGGACGTATAAAGATAGCCGCGCTTCGACTTTAGCCTCAACCATTTATCCATCACTCGCTCGTTCTCTCATCTCTTCAATCGTTCAAAAAATCTCTTCAAAATCGGCGTTCATCAACATCAATTCAAAACTCATCACCGGGTACTATAATTCATCATAAGTCACTTACCAAAAACAATCTCAAAATGCTTTTCAACATCCTCACAGCCGCCTCCCTACTCTCCGCCGTCTCGGCAATCCCAACTGAGCCAACTCCCATCACAGAAGATACCACAAACACGACATACTCTTGGTCCGTAGTGAATTGGGGCGCTGGATGCGCTCGCTCTGGATGCTTCTACGGTACGTACACCCCCCCTATTTTCACCCACTACCTCAATCCTAATATCAAAACAGACTTCAACATATCCGCCCGAGTATACGAAGCCAACCCCTCCTTCAAAGCCTACTGCTCAGGAAGCGAAACGCAAGGGCCCTTCACCGGCTCCGAATACACAGCTTGCGACGTCTACGATGCCCTCCCAGCCAACAGAGGCGTATCAGCAAAGTTACTCCCATCAGCCAGTGGAGAGGGAGCGCACCTCCAAGTTACCTTTGCTTGGACCGATCTCACGGATTTGTGAGTATTTTTGTTTCCCTACTTGGATTGGCTCGCTGCATTAAGAATTATGAGACTGACGAGAGAAAATAGGACTTCCACAACCAACTACACTGGAACAGGATCAGCCACCTTCAACCAATTCTCTGGCCCAAATGAGAACTTTACGATTTTCCCGGAGCTTACCACTAGCGCGTAAAGCGTGTGGTACTACCCCAATACAACATCAAGCTTCATTCCATGATGAAAGCCATCAACTGCACTTTCAGAAAACTCAGCGGGAAACATATTTTGTAATCTTTAGTCAGCACATCCTATTACACAGACTCAAATAGACAATAGAAAGCGTTTCGAACCATACTTGTCTGAAGTGGAATTTTACGAGAAACGCGATTTTGAGTATAAAGAGTTGCCCGGTTATTTCGAAAACTTGATGCAATCGAGAAACGGCTTGAAGGTGAAAAGAACTTGGAAATTTGAATTTTTTTTCATCCCAAGGTTTCTCAATGAAACATGGATCCAGAGGTCAAACAGAACTATAGTAAAATAAGGAGCCAGTTTGCGGTGACGAGCTCACTGAAGAAAGACCGAGAGATCGAGCAGACGTTAATGACATTGACTGGAATCCCCCTAGAACGCTTGCAGAAACTTCACGTAAGAATGGTTCACCCACCGAATTGACATACTTGTAAACCAGCATATACTCAATACCATGCCTTCGATCCATCACTAACCAAACTAAGCCTTCCCCCATAACCCACCAAACCACCCACACAAAGCCTTCATAGTAACTCCCTCAGCATCCCCCACCTCTCCACCTCTGAGCGAGCCTGTCACCGAACCCTCCCTCTCCCCATAAGCACCTCCCTCTCGACCACTCCCCTTCCCATCTTTCCCCACCTCACCCCCATCCCCGCCCTCAGAAACAACCTCCAAACATCCCGTACTACCTCTAGGCCCCTCTCCCCTCGCCTCAAGCTCCTTGAGAACTTCCGCAGAAACAGGCTCCGGAGGAGAACCCTTAGGAACGAAATCAGGATTCGGTCTGAGCGGTCTTCTTGTTCCTCTAGGAACACGCTGTCGTGGTTTGGCCCTCGACTTTTGAGGTGTTGAAGACATGATAGTTGTTGCTTATGGCTTTAATTTCTGGCGCGTTGGAATGGTGCTAGGAAGCTGAATTTGGATCCTAGCAGAGGCAGAAAATCCAATAGCTTCACCCGAGCCTCTTAAATTGCGTAGGAGAATGGACCCTGGGAGTGTGGCAGGCAAATCGATGTGGCCCTTCTAGCACTTCAAACTGTAATGGCGGAAATTCCGACAGTTTATTTTTCGGCGTTGGGGTGAAAGCCACGAGATTTGCGTGCGCACTTTACGATATTTTTTGGACGATGACGAAAATAGCTGAGCTGAATACTTGTCGTACAAGAAGCAGTATAAATACCCTTTCGATAAGCGTGCCTTGTTGCGAATCAACTCAAAGTGAGAATAACAAACATGCGCAAGACTAGGTGAGTCGATATGTAGTGTTGAGAATCATGCAGCATAACAGTTGCGAGTGAATGTGCAACAGAAGCACAAAAGAACACAATCCAAAACGCCCGGAAAGCAAGGAAAAATACGAAAAGTGACTCAAGTGTAGCACCAAAAGACCCTTTTCTCCGAAGGATACACAAACAACGTGATCCAACCAATCCTGAACGCAAAGAGCATGTGGAAAATGATAAGCGATGAAAACGGGAAAGGATGATGGCTTCATTTATAATCTAACAAAAGTGATATTTTTATGCCGAAAGATAAAGATTCGGATCTCAATTATCCTTGCTTCCGTTGCCTCCTAGCCATACGCTTCTTTTGGATAATTTGCGCTCGCTTTGCAAGACGTCCATCATCACCTGATGGCGAGCCAGCCTTCGCAGCTCCACCCCTCGACTTTTTACTGCGGGCTCCATCTGCCTCGTCCTTTTTGTTTCCACCCGGGTTGTGAGGGACACGGTCGAAAGACTTTTCAGGTGCAAGAGCGAGGGGTCCTCTTCCTTTCTTGCCCTTCATGCCCTTGCGCGTCTTTGCCATTGCCGTATCCTTTCTCAAAACTTTCTTCTCCTTTGGTGGCGCTTCTCCCTTTTCACGAAGTGCAACAACTTCCTTCGATCGAGTTCTGGCCTTCTCCTCTCTTTCCTTTCTCCTCGTGACAACTTGAGCGTTTTCAATAGCAAACTCGACAATCAAGCGCTGCTTTTTCCCGGTCGAATTTTCGAGGGCATGACCATTCAACCATCGCAAGCCCATCAATGCCCAACGATGAGAACTGTATTCGACAAATCCATATCCACGACTTCTACCTGCTCCACTTTCTTCGGAGACCTTTGCACCTTCTCGGCCCTCGAAAACAATCTTTGCTTGCCTCACAATTCCCTTTCCCTTTGATTTGCGCTGTTTCTCAGCCTCGCGCATCTCATCACCACCACGAGCCTCTTCCTCCTTTGATAGTTGAGCTCGGAGGCCTGACTTGACGTCTGTGGCAAATCCCACCACAGCCTCTCGAGCGAGAGCTTTCAAGTCTTTGGAATCGATGTTGCGAGGGAGATTGCGTATTGAGAGGCGGGTCAAACTCAAGTGTAAAGTAGGGTTGTTTTGAATTAGCTTCTTACGCTGCATTGCACTATCTTCTCTCATCTTGACTTCAGAGGGTGCCAGTGCTTCATATAGTGCAGTGCCAGCAGCGACAGTACCTTCTGATAGAAGATATAGTTTGCGTTTGTCTTTGTCGCGATCTGTCCGGAAGCTTGTACCCTCTTCTGTCAACTTGACAGCTGTGTCCCGTTCAACAGCCCGAGATATTTGAAGAACTCGACCGTCCATGGTATACATGCCATTGGAATCAGCATTCTCGTTCTCAAGAACAGAGTGTTTAACCTTTGGGGCAACTGCTTCCCTCTTCTTGGTAGCATTTGCACCACTGGGCTGGTGTTGAGGCGCACCGCGAAAACAAGCATCAGCATCTTCAACCTTGAAGAAGCAGACAAATCCAGTGCCTCTAGGGCGGTCTGTTGCGCGGTCCATAACAACGCGAGCATACCGTACGGGTCCAAATTGGTTGAAATGCTCCTTGAGTTCCGGATCCCGGGTTGTAAATGGCAAATTACGGACAAAAAGTGTGGTGGAATTATCCGTGATCATGACCTTTTCTGGTCTTTTCGGTTGGAGGTCTTCCTCTGACTCCCAAGCGTCATCGTCTTCTTCGTCTTCTTCATCGTCCTCGTCCTCATCATCATCCTCATCGTTTACATCGAATGGTTGATCCTTTGGATTTTCATCGTCATCTTCGTCTTCGGATTCCAATTGTTCTCCAAAATTGCGCATAAAATTTGCAACATCGTCGTCCACGTTTGGTTCCTTCCCTTCCGATACCTTCACCCCGCCCTCCTCAGCATCGCTTCCATCATCCATATCCTCATCTCCATCGGAGTCTGCTGCCTTTTGCTTCTCCCAAACCTCCTTCTCCACAGCCCAATCCACTGCCAACATTCTCCCGTCCACTTGTGTGCCATTAATTGCCTGCAATGCCTTTTCCGCATTTTTCTTGCCACGCATCACGACAAAACCAAATCCTGCCTGAGTATCTTTGAACTTTGGGAGCTTAGAGTTCCTGACTTTGCCATATTTTCGAAATAGCTCTGCCAATTGTTCGGGGGTTTTGATGCTCCACGGGAGATTTCGAATGATGAGTTTGGGAGACTTTCGAACTTCTGCTTGCTTTTCCGCGCGAGCCTTTTTGAAAGCTGCAGCTTCTGTCGAGACAACGCTCTTGTGTTTTCCCTCGCCCCCCTTTGCGGTAACTTCACGCGATCTTGGCTGGGCAATTTCAAGCTTCATCTTGCGGCCCATAAAAGCATGGCCATTGAACTCTTCAACCGCCTTCTGCGCATCTTCCGAATCTGCAAAAGTAACAAATCCATAACCTTTCGATTGTTTGGTGTCCGTATCCATAACAACCGTCGCATGTTTGAGAGGATAGTTTTGCGAGAAGAATTCGGTCAATTTGTCGCTGGTAGCAACTGCGGGGAGGGATCGCACAAATAGCGTACGCCGGGCAGCAACATTTGTCTCTGTTTTTGCCTTCTTTGGCGGCGGTTGCTCATCGAATTCGGATACAGGTGCAATTGCAGCATCTTCGTCGGCCGCCAGGCGTTGGCGTTTTCCTGTGGGTGCCATCTTGTTGTAGTGCTGGGTGAGTTGTTTTGCAGCGTTTGCTTGCTCGCGGCGAGTTTCACCCCAGTGGAAAAAAAGTTTCTTGAATCAGCCGCCGGCCCGGGTAAGCCTCGGATCCTGCATGCATCACGTGTCGGGCAGCCAGAATGTGGGCTGAGGGCTGTAAGGCGGTACCTAGGTAGGTAGGGCGGCTCTACGAACCTTTTAGCGCAGCCTGCCGATTCGATCCAAAGGCATCTCCGACGACCCTGCACCGTCAACCACGACAATACCACGACAACACACCTGCCCGCAGCAGCAACACACGACTCTCTGCTCGCACGCTCTACGATCGAGACCGCCATCGCGATACCGAGAACATTCGATCACGATCACTTTGTATGGAATAGACGCAGACACCGGTCAAGCGCCGTGGGGCGAATTGCGACCGTTTCAATTTCTTTCCGTCAACCCAGCCCCTTCGCCCGCCTCTCGCCCTGCTGTCGACAAAACACGACCGTTGCGACGATTCAGCGCCTGAATCTACCAGGCGCGGGAAGCGTTAGGAGGACTTGATTATTGTATCGCTGCAATACGGGTAGCGACGCAATTCACACTCTTTCATTCACCTTTCGATCTTTGGTGCCGAATCCCACGTTCTGATTCACCTTCACCTTCGGATCGCAACAACAAAGCAACCCGACACTCCTTTGATCATACCCGCCTCGACAATCTCGATTGTACATCTATCTCGATATGCCTTCTGATCATCCACAGACTCCTGAAAGCCCCTCTCAAGTGTCTTTCGGCGCTACCGACCCCCACACGAAATCTTCAACATCACCTCAGTTTACGAATTCGCTCCCAACACCCGCACACAGCATTAACGGCAGCATGTCATCTCTTGGCACAGACAATATGCCGGAAGGCTTCATTCACGACGACTCTTCCAACAAGCGCAAGCGGGAGATGGCTGACAACGGAGATCGAGACCAGAAGAAGGTTCATGTCGAGGACAGCAGATTGCGCATTGAAGACCTTCATTTAGATGTCGGTGAAAAGTACCTCCTCTGCAGAACTCGTAAGGCTCCCCTTTTCCCGCCAGAGCTGCTCTCCATTTTGGCCTTTAGGCGTAGTATATAAGATTTTCCCCGCCATTTGAAGAAATTTGGTTAACATGGAATTCGATGCGCAGCTCATCCCACCCAGCAACCAAGACTCTCTGAAGATCTTTTTCAGATGTACTCGCTGCAAGATATTGCCCAGTCCGTCGCACGAATAAACCCAGACGGATCCAAGAATCCTCTGCGGAAGACCTACAAAAAGTATATCAAGACGCTGAATTTGAGTGGTGCATTTGACGTGGGCAAGAAGGAGCAAGATGCGCCAGACACACTCTTTGCACTAGCAAGCATGCCGGATGAAGTTTGGGAGGAGCAAATTCGAGGACAAGAACCAATCAGCAACGGGCTTGGAGACATGAAGGCTCACATGGGCAATGCTCTCAAGATGTCACGGGGTAGAATACCAAAGAGCTTATGGGATGATTCAGTACTAGGGGAGATTGCATCGCGGCCAGCTGAGCCCTCCAAGGTGATGCACAATGGAGTCAAGACACCCGTGCCTCAAAACGCTTCTATAGCTCGGACAGCCAAGGGTGACGTACCTCGTCCAAAGCGAAATGTCAAGAAGCGATCATACGGTGACGCTAGCTATGAGGGTTATGGTGAAGGATTTGTTGATGATGATAACCCAGAGACTGGCTATTCTACCGGTGACGGAGATGACCGGGCTGGTCGAAAGCGGCCAAAGAAGGTTGGTTATTTGCTACTCATATCATGTTTCTTGCTAACACACATGAAAAGACTGGTCCTGGCCACTTCCAAGGCGGTGGAGCCATCCGTCAAAACAGTTATGGTCCTGGAATGGTTGGAGTATGAAAAAAGAAGGCAAGATGTTGATTTCTCACTAATTCTACAAACATCATGAAGGCCGGGTCATTTACTTGATACTAGCAACGCATGATGAGGTCGCCTGTTGACCCGGTACCAATTATAGAACGGGGTATTACTTGCAAAAGGCGCTGGGGCATGGTTGGTGGCAATTTATGGTCTTAAGAGACTATCGAGACCTATGTTAATGAAGATCAAAGGTCTCTTCATAATGTATTTATGATGGCACGCTCCGCGTAGCAGCCTCTGGCGTTTGCTATTTTGATTTTAGCGGGAGGCGGAGTTCACCCTGATAGGCAGGCGGTTGACTGTGTTTATGGACCCTGCTGCCACACGCAAAAAAGATACACTTTGAAATTATGAATTCTCGTTGTTCTTGTGACGTTTCTTTTCCTACTCTTTGGGAATTGTTATGATTCAGGGGAATGAAGTGGCTTGCGGCACCTACGTATTTCCTGGTTCCAAGGTAGCGGAGACGAGCTCCGTCGAGGAGGGAGAAATTTTCAGAAAATGTAAGCCAAGTGTAGAATGCCATTCCTCGGGTTGTGTGAAGCCGAAGGGGAAGCCGATCGATGCCTCAGGCAAAAGGATTTCGCCAGGCTGCAACATCACCTCAACGTCTGCCGGGGTTCCTTTGACACAATATACCCACCACCCAACGATACAATTTTGCAACCATTTGCGATTATTTTGCTTGCTCTCACACCATGAATATCCTTCTGATTTTGAAAGCGTAGTTCGTAATACTTGTGTACCGGTATGTAGGTTCCAATCGAGCGCGCTATGCGAGGTCCAAGGGAGCACCCTACTTACATAGCATCGATACCAACAGTACACACCCATCGGCACAAGGGCTTATACTATCGAAAGTTCAGGAAAATGGCTGCAGAGCCATGATGAAATCGCGAATCTACATCTTACCGAATACTCGGCGGCAAAACAGCACCATGAAGGCCACCGAGAAGCGACTTCCTTTTCGAGTAGAACCGGCAGATGCGACTGTGTTGCAAGGAGCTCGTCCCATGCTCTGGGGTGGAGATTTTCACCATAAGGATGGAATGTTTTTGGCCGTGACTATTCGTGATACCTACTTTACACATGGAGGCCAGTGCCTCATAGTCATGTTGATACGGTATCAGGAGGCGTCCCAACCAAATACCCTTGAACATAAGGCTGAAGCTTTAACGCAGGGGATTGCAGAGAGAGTGTGGACTTATGGTTGGTACCATATCTGAGGAACCTGATTCTATGGGGAATAGATTGGCGCGTTACAACTTTGTCACTTCCCACCCAAGTGGCAGAAGACAAGTTTGTATCGGCCGAAAGGCAATTGCAGTCCAGTCAATCCTTCAATTCATCATAAATTTCTTCGTTTCCCCGTCTCCTGACAACTCTTTGAACCTCGAGTGGGTTCTAATCTGTCCGAGTATGTGTACTCGCTCGCAGCCTTGCCATTTATGACTCCCGCAAAATATTTGCATACTATCAAGTCTCGACTACCATAGGGGTTTCTTGCACTGCGCATTGGTGAGAAGCGAGATATGTATCCCGGAATCTGCTTGAATCAATTTGGTTCTCTCCCGATTAAAGATGATGAAGGGAGATGTATACTGCTGCTGTTTATACCTCACATCTCCTTTTTTCTTTGAAGCTCTCCCTTGCGGGTAGCAGCGGCGTGGAATTTCCATATAAAGTGTATATTCCCTCTTTTGGCACTTTTGGTCTCCCTGGGAAGATGAGTTCGGAAGATGAGTCCTCGGAGTCTAGAGGGAGACGGGTGTCATCTTCCATATAATGTGTACCGTATTCTAGACCTGAACTCCAGAAGTTTCGAGTGCACATTTCGGCCAATGATGATGATGTACTGCATTCCTGAACTCCTCGGTCAAACAATCTGAGGAAAATTACCAACTACCTGTCCGCTGGGTGGAAAAAGCTGGCAAGCAGCTTTAGGTATTTTTGCGAGGTTGGCGCCAAAACATTTACAAAGCGATGTTTTATGTTGTGCTCTAAATTCTAATGAGTCTAATCTCAATCAGTTGTAGTAATGGGTCTTAAAAAATCTTGAACTATTGCAAAATTCACCGGTGTGGTTAGAAATGGATCGGCAAAATATATTCCAAGACATTTTGTCGCGTCACCGAGCTGCACCACCTGGAATGCTTCATTATTATTAGATCCCCCGGGTGATCAGTCTCAGCGGCCACCTACCCTACCTTATATTTTTTTGAAGCCTTTTCACGATCGTTTCCATGAGGCTGCCCTAAAGGCTTCAGTTCCGTTCACTTTGAGAAAACCATGCGTTCGTTATTGCTCTTCCTTTTCTTTCTTTCGACATGCCTTGATACTATCAATGCCCAGACCTCGACGACTACGACTGTAGTAAATAGGACCAGCACTGTGTGGTCTAGAGTACACACAAGCACAAGCACATCATCAAGTAGCACGCAGATTACGAGCTCGACATTATTGAGTACCACGCAGTTTACGAGCTCGCTATCGATCGCCGCAACTTCAACAGTGATAAATAGCACCAGTACTGTATGGTCTCAAGTGCTATCGACGGCATCATCTACAAGCTCGCTGGTTAGCGCATCTCCCTCGGCAAGCTCTCAATCGAGCAGCATCCTCTCGTCGCAACCGACAAGCGCTCAATTGAGCACCATCCCCTCACTTACCACGAGCTCAATACAATCTACGAGCTCGTTGGTCAGCGCGTCTCCCTTACCAAGCTCTCCATCGAGCAGCATCCCTCTTTCACAATCGCCACAATCGAGCAGTGCAGCGACTACAACAGGAGTGAATGGGACGAGTACTGTGTGGTCTCATATACGTACGTATACGAGGACGCAATCAACCTCCTCGCAAACAAGTCTTTCCTGTAAGTCAATCGATCAATTTCAGTCCCTCATACTAGCTTTTGTTATCCCATGCCTAGGACCGAGGAAGCGACGAATTTTTCAGATAATTGGCATACGAATGAAAAATGTGACTAATCTTTAAAACCTTAGCTTCTCAATTATCAAGTCAACCCCCCTCGATCTCGATAACACCATCTGCATCGTTATCGAGTTCTATATTACAATCTTCGAGCGCAAGCAGTATACAAACCCCCAGCGTTTCTAATACCTACAGCTCGGTATCCTCGTTACCTAGTATTTCCAATTCCATCCCAAGCGCTACGGCTAGTACATCGGGGGGTTTGATATCAACAGTATGGAGTTTGGTAGCATCCTCAAGTTCGAGAAATTCTGGGTCGACACAGGCTGCTAGTGCTTCCGCAAGCTCATCGGGAACGAGTATTTCTGGACTAACCGCAACACCGGTTTCTAGTACGGCATCAGGGGCTTCTGCTGTGGCGAGTAACAGCCTTTCTGGCTCGTCCAGCTACAGTACAAGAACTCACACAAGAACGCGATCAAGTGCTACTTCTTCTGGAGATTTAACATCGACGGTATGGAGTTTGAATGCATCCACTACATTTTCAGCCCCTACCAGCAGCCCGGCTAGTTTATCACAATCCTCTTCATTGGCAAGCAGTTTTGGRACGAGTAACAGCAATTCGGGCTCTTCAGGGTTACCAACACTGAGCATTTCTGGAGCCTCTTCTTCATTGGCAAGCAGTTTTGGAACGAGTAACAGCAATTCGGGCTCTTCAGGGTTACCAACACTGAGCATTTCTGGAAGTGGCTCTCTCTTTTCAACTACAACAGCGAGCGCCTCGTCTGGGGCTTTAACGACAACAATTTGGAGCTCATTTGGTTCATCTTCTTCGAGCAGTACCGGTAGTACTCCAACGAACACCCCGACCGCTTACACAGGCACACCGACTAGCTCTGCCACATTCAGTTTTTCATCTTCTGGATTCAGGACTATACCAACAAACTCAAACTCGCTGATCAGTCTTACGGGTAACCCGAGCAGTACTGGGTCTATCAATACGAACACCCAAGGTTCATCAAATACTGCAGTATCAAACACTGTATCGAGCCCTACAGCAAGCACTTCTGGAGCTTTAACAACGACATTATGGAGTTCTACAGGATCAAGCACTCAATCGAATTCCGCATCTGCCGCAGCGCCATCGTCTAATACCGCAAGCCCTAGTGTATCCAATACTCAAAGTCTGTCTCAATCGAACTCTGGCTCCGCACCTTCCAATGCCGCCAGCTCCAGTGCGGGACCGTCAAATAGCCAATCTATATCGCAGACGAGCTCTTCATCAGGAGCTCCAACAACCACAATATGGAGTTCTACAGGATCAAGCACTCAATCAAACCCGGGAGCTGCACCTACTTCTACAGCATCACAATCTGTATCACCCGCAGCCCCAAGCTTCCCAAGTTTAAGTCTTTCCCAAAGTGGTTCCGCACCTACGAGCACAAATATCAATAGTGTTAGTCTGAGCGCCTCAGGAGCTCTAGCAACCACAATATTGAGTTCTACAGGATCAAGCACTCAATCAAACCCGGGAGCTGCACCTACTTCTACAGCATCACAATCTGTATCTCCCGCAGCGCCAAGCTTCCCAAGTTCAAGTGGCAGCGTTCCAGTCTCGACAGCAAGCCTTTCCCAGAGTGGTTCCGCGCCTACGAGCACAAATATCGACACTGTTAGTCCGAGTGGCTCGGTATCAAGCACGAGCTCGGCAATTTTGCAGAACCCAGCACCTTTTCCACTTCCACCCGCCGCAGCGAGCACTTCCCTAAGTGGTTCTGGTTCTGCGCCTTCAAGCACAAATAGCAACAATGTTAGTTCGAGTGGCTCGGTATCAAGCACGAGCTCGGCAGTTTTGCAGAACCCAGCACATTTTCCACTTCCACCCGCCGCAGCGAGCACTTCCCTAAGTGGTTCTGGTTCTGCGCCTTCAAGCACAAATAGCAACAATGTCAGTCCAATTGGATCAGCATCAAGCTCGAGTTCTGGGAGTTTTCAGAACCCAGGAGCTTCTCCCTCCGTATCAAGCACCCAGAGTGGTTCTGCACCTTCAAGCACAAATAGCAACAATGTCAGTCCAAGTGGAGCGGCATCAAGCTCGAGTTCTGGAAGTTTGCAGAACACAGGACCTTCTCCCTCCGTATCAAACACCCAGAGTGGTTCTGCACCTACCACCACCAATAGTAACAGCGCTAGTCCAAGTCTAAGTATCTCGGCACCAAGCTCGAGTTCTGGGGGTTTGCAAAACCCACCACCTCCCCCTCCCGCTTCATCAAGTGGCTCTATTGCGAGTTCAAGTGGACCCGTACCGAGCGCATCTAACACATTTTCTCCCCCCAGCATCAGTCCTAGCGCGAGTGGAACTCCCGCTGCTCCATCGAATCTGATTACAAGTTCAACACAATCGGTTGCTTTTTCAACCCAAACGGGCTCAGGGTTTACTACCTATACCATTGCCCTTACAGGAACCCCTTCGGGCCCCTCAGCTAGCCCTACAGTCCAAGGCCCTTCGAATTTGGCAGCTAGTAGTGCGCAACCTTCTAATGCAAACTCGCAAAGCAGTTCCAACTCTGGAAGTGCACCCTCTGCCTCGAATTCGGCAGCTAGTAGTGCGCAGCCTTCTAATACAAACTCGCAAAGCAGTTCTAATTCTGGAAGTGCATCCTCTACCTCGAATTCAAACCCTGGAAGCGCCCCATCTAGTAGTCAGTCGATTTCCAACTCTGGAAGTGCACCCTCTGGCTCGAATTCGGCAGCTAGTAGTGCGCAACCTTCTAATACAAACTCGCAAAGCAGTTCCAACTCTGGAAGTGCACCCTCTGCCTCGAATTCAAACCCTGGGGGCGCACCATCTAGCTCTACTCAGTTAAATCCAAACTCGCAAAGCAGTTCTATTTCTGGAAGCGCACCCTCTGCCTCGAATTCAAACCCTGGGAGCGCACCATCTAGCTCTACTCAGTTAAATCCAAACTCTGGAAGTTCCTCCACTGGCGCTGCGCCTACAAATTCGTATTCCATTGAAAGCAGTCCATCAATATTTACAGCAGCACCATCAAGTGGGTCCAGTATACCAACAGGATCTGCGACGAATTCTGTACCGAATAGTCCTCCTTCAACGTCGAACAGTGGGAGCGCTCCTTCTAGCGCGAGTAACACAGGTCCGATTAACAGCAATACGCTATCTTCATCGGGGACCGTATCAAGTAATCTCGTTGGCAACACTCCACCATCATCGTCAACCGGTTCGGCATCCCAAACAGGTTTACCTTCCGCCGCTGCCAGCAGTACGGTGACTTCGGCATCCGCAACACCATCGTCCACAGCTTCACCACAATTCTATATTGTACTTACGAAAACTGGTGGACCTCCAAGTAGTGATGGGACTCTTCTCTACCTCGACATGTCAGGTGATACATCCTATGCCACAAATGATCGCTCGGCTGCTGCCATTTTCGACATATCCAATGGTCAACTTTATTGCGGATCTAATCTCGCCTTTGCTTCAACAGATGAAATGGGGGCGCATAGTGGAGGCCTCCATTTTGGGACCTCCACCAGCAACGGAGATGTTTCTAGCGGCTTCACAGACTCCAATGGACTACTCCAGTGGCAGAATGGTCAACATTTTGGTCCGAATACCGAAGCAGGATGGTTTTATCCCGACAGTTCTGGAAGCAACAACCCCTCGGCCGGCGAGGCGATAACAGTTTCTTTCACCGGCAATAATCCTAACCCTGGGGGCTTGACTCAATTCGACTTTTTAGTATGCTATGTTAACAACCCTGGTCGTAAGTATAACCTCTATAATTCTCTCTTACCATATCCAGATTAACTAACTCGAATAGCTGGATGTTTCCCTTCCTCTTCGTCGTCTTCTTCCACCATTGCGACCTTAAGCAATACGGCGCCTACAATTTCAGTCTCTAATTCGAATAGCGCCATCCCAAGCAACACTGTGCCAACGATTTCGGTATCCAATTCAAATACCCCCGTATCGAGCAATACAGGGTCTTTGGTCTCCGCATTGACAACTTTGACGGGATCATTCGTGTCAAACAGTGTCTCCGCAACGTCTGCTTCATTATCAGCTGCACCATCTAGCTCATCGCGTCCATTCTATATTGCACTCAGGCAGAGAGATGGATCTGGATTCTTCTATGTTAACACATTGAGCGGTCAGAACGGTGCTACAAGCGATTCGGCATCAGCCCAGATATTTACTATTTCCAATGGACAACTCTTTGCCGGGCCCATGAGCTTCTACACCACCCCAGATAATGCTGGTGTGGGGTATTCGACAATTTCCGAGTCCACTTCACCCGGTGGTCAAATTGTCACTACATTCTCTGTTGTCAATGGATACCTGCAGTGGAATAATGGCCAATTCACAGGCTCCGGCAATAATGCAAACTTCCTGTATACCCCTGACTTGGAGAATAGTCCCATACTGGCTGCTTATGATGGTCGAACAACACAAGGCAACGATGTTCAGTATGACTTGGCCGTTTGTTATGTTGATACTTACAATCGTATGTATTTTCCTGGCTTTAATCTAAACTTTTGCTAATTTCGATAGCTCTTTGTGTTCCCCCGACACAAATTTCAAGCTCAGCGACTGCTCCAAGCATTACTGCCTCGAGCATTTCAGTATCTGTCCCGCCGCCTGCTCTTCCATCTACAAGCAATTCGGGATCGATCATAATCAGCACACCGCCTGCAGCAAGCTCGTCGGGAGCTTCCTCTGGCGTCTCTAACACTGGACCTGTTCCCACAAACACTCAACCAACGGGAAGTTCCTCTGTAATTGTCAATACACTAACCGGGCCATCTTCATCTAATAGTCCTCCTTTCAATCCAACAAACACTGTCGCAAGCCAGTCGACTTCCATAACGGTTTCAAATTCAGGCCCTACTCCCACTAACCCATTTCCCTCTTCCGGTTCATCTGGTTCATCACTAACTGGTCAGCCAACTCCAGTACCGTCAAATACCGCAACTGGATCGGCTACAAACTTGCCGTCTAGTTTCTCAAATACCGAAACAAATAGTGGATCAACAAATGCCCCTCCTGGATTCACTCCTTCAATTTCTAACACTGGGACAAACATTCCCCCAGGCGTGTCCCAGACAGCTACAACAGTCACTCTTAGCACAGTTTCATCTGGCTCCCAAGTGATTGGAGCCGTCCCATCATCATCAGTCACTAATACGCTCATTTCAGGGTCAATCTCGTCGAATAATCTACCGAGCCAAGCTAGCTCAAGCATATCATCTGCGACTCCATCAGCATCCCCTAGTACATTCTATCTTACAGTTCCGGCTTGCTCCGGAGTCCACTTTCCAATCAACAACGGGGATCCGGATAGTCCATGCAATGACCTTGAATACTTAGTAGTGGGGCCAGACAGCAATCTCGCAACGACGCTAGATTGCTCACAGGCTACTCTATTCCATGTTGATGCGAATGGCTACTTGTCTAGTTCCTCAGGAACTCTGTTTGCTTCAGTTACCTCAGTTACCGCTCAGCAAGCAGCCAATGGAGTGAGGTCCGATGTCGCATTTCATAATGGTAATACCGACAGCGGATATGTTTACCAAACCTTTACTGTCAACAATAACATACTTTCGTGGACATCTCCTTCATTTCTCTCGTCAAATAATGCAGCGCTATTTTTCTACGATGTCAAGGACACATCAGGAATTGTGCAGGTCACTCTAAACGGCAATACCGACGTTTCGGATTATAATCAATTTAGTCCAACAATACTTTTGCCTTCGGGTGGAGTCGGTAAGAATTCTTCATATTTTCATTGAAAATTTATGTCAACGGTCATTTGTTAATATTTCGTTAGGTGCATGTCCGCCAAGCTCAGCTTCTTCTACTGGAGCAAGCACGATCACTCTTTCGATTTCGAACACCGTCTCTATTTCGAATATAGTCTCTGTTTCAAACACAATCGGCTCAACCACTATAGCCTCTGTTGTCACGTCTCCGTCACCGCCTCCGGCCTTTAGCTCAGGAAGCACGGCTTCTATCTCGAACACAGTCGGCCTGAGTACCTCGGCCTCTGCTGTCACGTCTTCAGCTGCCCCCTCAAGCTCGGCTTCGCCACCATTTTATATCGTACTATGTCAACCAGGAGGGGTGCCGCTTTCTACTCCCATGTACCTTGTTACTAGCACGAACGGGCTTGACAGTGACAGTATTATGACTACGAACGATCCAAACGCAGCATCTCAATACCAAGTCATCAACCAGCGTCTCTATTCAGACGACTTAGGTTTGTATGCCTACATTGCACCCGGAGGCACTTCACCTATTTCGTTCCTCAGCAACCCTGCTGGTACTTCTGGGTTCTCTATTGGCTCCGATGGGTCAATTCCAATCCTTCAATTCTCTAACGTTAACTTTGAGTATTCCGGTCTTACAGGCGGCAATGCCCTTGAGGCAGTACTTCAGGGCGTCAATCTTGGTCCGTCTTATAACCCGTATGAATTGGTTGTATGCTTCGCGGACACTACAGTTGGTATGTGCACTCCATCGCCGTTATTATTCCATTATACTAAGTTTAATAGCTGCATGCTTACCCACAGTGCCGTCTTCATCAACATCAAACTCTGCTACACCGTCGTCTATAAGTGCCAACACTGCTGCAAGTACTGTCGCATCTAGTTCGAATACTGCTATACCTCCGTCTACAATTGCCAGCACTGTGGCGAGTACGGTCGTGTCTGTAACTTCACCTTCCGCGTCACCTTCGAGTTCTGCCTCACCTCCTTTCACTCTTGTACTAGCCCCTGTGGGTGGTGGATCGCTTGCTACTCCTCTGTATCTTATAGTTACCGGTAATTATGTTTATACTACGACTAATCCGAACAACGCAAATCAGTTCCAGCTCATCAACCAGCAACTCTACTCTGACCTCTCGAACGGTTTTGCGAATATTAATCCAAATGTCAACGCCGAGCCTCTCAACATCCCTCCCAGCTCTGTTAGTGGTGGCAACCCTGGCTTTTCATTCGGGGTAGATGTATCGAATCCCATCATTCAATACTCCAATGCTGCTTTCGGTTCCGGATACGCCAACTTTGGGTATTCCGGCTCTGATATATGGATAATATCTCCTGGTACTCAACTTACTGATTATACGACGTATGATTTGGTTGTATGCTACGCCGGGAGTACAGTCCGTAAGTACATTATCATTCTCGAATTCAGTAAGCTGCTAACTTAAATAGCCGCATGCCAACCCTCAACACAAAGTTCAACTTCTTCGAATTCTGTTGTACTTTCGCCTACCACTACCAGCTCTGTTATTTCTGTAGCATCTACCAATTCGTATTCCGCGTCATATTCAAATTCGGCCTCGCCTACGATTGTCGGCTCTCCCAGCTCTGTTCTTTCCGTAGCATCCGTCACTTCATCGTCCGCGTCACCATCGAGTTCAGCCTCTCCTCCGTTTACCTTAGTACTGGCCCCTATAGGAGGTGGCACGCTTTCTAGTCCCCTTTACCTTGACCTAAGTGGCAATACCATTGTTCTAACCGGCAATCCAGGCAGTGCCACCCAGTTCCAAATCATTAACCAGATGCTCACTTCCACTTCGACGTCCGCGTATGCCTACATTCCCCATGGCGATGTTATTACTGCCTTGTCCTTCGAAAGCACCACGAATTCAGGTGACATCACCACTGGATTCTCTATTGGACAAGATGGGTCAAATCCTATGATTCCTATTATTGTTTTCAATAATCCTACTTTCGGTGGGGGGAACGCCAATTTTGAAGCTCCCAGTGCAGTAACTGGGGGGGAAGTTAACGTAGTAGCTCCCGGTAACAACTTTGGATTAACTTCGTATGACTTGGTTATATGTTATGCAGGTAGTACAGTTGGTACGTATATTGAAGTCAACTCAACGAGCTAATATGCTAACTTGACTAGCCGCATGCTTACCCCCGCAACTTTCAACTACGTCTGCTGCAGCTTCTACCACTGTTAACTCTGTTTTTACCGTCTCATCTGTAACTTCGCCTTCTATATCACCTTCGAGTTCGGCTTCTCCTCTATTTAAGCTTGTGCTAGCCCCTGTTGGAGGTGGCGCGCTTGCTACTCCTCTCTACCTTTATGTTCAGGGCGCGGGTAACGGTTTCATTTATGCTACAACCGATCCCAATGGAGGAGACCAGTTCCAGATCATTAATCAACAACTCTACTCCGACAGTTCCAACTATTATGCCTGCATTGGTAGTTCACTTTATCACGGCGATGAACCTTTCGCCTTCTACCCCGGCACTACTAATCTACCTACCTCTGGGTTCTCTATTACGACAGACGGAGTAAATCCGATCATTCAATTCTCTAATATCGGAATTACTACCAATGCTAACTTTCAGTATTCTGGTACTTCTGGTGGTGGAGTGGTATGGATAGCAGGTTCCGGGGTAAGTGTTGGCTCATCATATACTACGTATGATGTGGTTGTATGTTACGCGGGCAGCACACTTGGTATGTATACATATACCCGGCTTAGGTAAACTAATATGCTAATTGAAATAGCCGCTTGTATCGGAAGCCAGCCAACACTCTCTTCGTCCACTGCAAACTCTGCTGTGCCTTCGTCTACTGCCGCTAGCTCTATTCTTCCACGCACCGTTGCATCTGCCACATCATCTTCGTCATCACCATCAAGCTCACCAGTATACTTTACCCTCGTACTGGCGCCCCCAGGAGGTGGTTCGGCCACCGGTATCTATGCTCAAATTTCTGGCAACAATCAACTTTCATCCACTGGTGATGTTACATCTGCAACCCTATTCACGCTCATTGGTGGGCAACTGGTTCCAGTCACACAAATCGGATCGGCATTTGCCTATATTTATAGCTCGGGGGCTGACCCGACTGATATATCTTTTGGCAATCCCTCGCCTGGCGCTAATCTTATCGATAGCGGCTTCTCCATTACGACGGATGGCTACAATCCTATTATAGGCTGGTCTGACGAGAGCTTTACACCTGGCCAATCCCTTTTCGAGTATGCAGGCTCTCAGCCCGGTAATACTATTCAACTACATTTCGATGGCCCGACGGCAGATTCTGGGTCAACCGCATATGACTTGGTCGTATGTTATCCGGGGACGAGACTTAGTAAGCATAACATCAAGCCCTTTTTTAGCACTGGCTCACTAATGTCGATAGCCGCATGTATACCTCCACCCCCATCGCCTAGTACTTCCACGGCTGTTGCGACAATAACCACAGCATCTATTGTTTCGACTCCCGTGTCACCATCAAGCTCTATTATTCCATCCACCGTCGTCTCTGTTACTTCACCTACCGTGGCCTCTGTTGCTTCGCCCTCTGCGTCACCTTCAAGCTCTGTTCTTTCACCCACCGTTGTCTCTTTAACTTCGCCGTCTGCGTCAACTTCAAGCTCACCTCGATTCAGGCTCGTACTGGCTCCCCTGGATGGTGGCTCGCTTGCGACCCCTCTCTATCTTTTCCTAGACCCTGACAGCCTCGGTGTTTTTACTACAACCAGTCCCGATTCAGCCGAGCAATTCCAGATCGTCAATCAGCAGCTCTACTCTGGTTCAACAGGAGCTCTCGCATATCTCGCACTAAATAAACCTAGCTGTCCATGGTCCTTTACACAGACCACTGGCGGCCAATTTATCGAAACTACCTTCTCCGTTGGGTCGGATGGGATAAATCCCATCATTATATTTAACAATAACGCATTCGGCCCTACCTCTGGAAATGCTCAATTCGGTTCCATCGCTGGAACTGCCGCTAATCCAACGCCAGGTAGTTCGGTATACTATGTAGCTCCTGGCAATTCCTTCCCATCTTCTAGTGGTAATACATTTAATCAGTATGATTTGGTGGTGTGCTACGCCGGTAGTACCCTTGGTATGTTTATTTGCCTTTCGAGCTGAGCCAAAGCAAGTGGATATGCTAACTGAAATAGCTGCATGTGGAGGAACACCCCCAACACTCTCTCCTTCGAACCCTGCTGTGCCCTCGTCTACTGCTGTCAGCTCTGTTCTTCCAAGTACAGTACCATCTGTGGTTTCAACTCCTATATCGCCTTCCAGCTCTATTGTTGCAAGCACAGTACCATCTGTGATTTCGACTCCAGTGGTTCCTTCAAGCTCTGTTGTTTCAAGTATCGTAGTATCTGGGACTTCGTCCTCCGTCTCACCTTCAAGCTCATCGGCATATTTTACGATTGTATTGGCACCCCCTGGTGGCGACGGTGCTCCAACAGGCCTCTATGCCCAATTGAGTAACGGAAACCTTCGCATTGTTAATGATCCCACGCTTGCAACTCAGTTCGTGATGATCAACGGGCAACTTTCTCCAGTCACCGGAATCGGATCAACATATGCCTATGTAAGCCACGGGGCTATGGGTACACCTGGGGATGCCTCTCTGCAGTTTGGCAGTCTCTCAGATATTGGTTCAGGTGACATGTCGACCGGATTTACTATCGGAGCGGATGGCCTCAATCCTGTCATCAATTGGAATAATGGTGGGTTCCAGAATGGGGGGTCTGGCTACTTTGAGTATGCTCTGGGCTCACAGCCTGGTGGTCTTGTAACTGTCGAAGATGATGGCAACAATAATGGAGGCAGCCGCTATGACTTGGTCGTATGCTACTCGAATGCAAGACTCCGTATGTATAGCGACCTCTTTTTGGAGTTAAATTACTAATTGAAAAAGTGGCATGCATGCCTCCTTCGGTACTACCCCCGCCTACTACTTCTAGCTCTGCTGCTGCAAGCACTATAGCATCTGTAGCTTCGACTTCCATCTCGCCCACAAGCTCATCGGCAATTTTCACTATCGTATTGGCACCTCCAGGTGGTGGTTCTCCAACTGGTCTTTATGTTGAAGTCGATGACAATGGCGGCTCATATACCACCGGTGATCCCACGCAGGCAACCCATTTCATCTTTATTGGCAGTCAACTTTTCATAGTTGCGGCAACTGGAATGGCACCTACCAATTTTGCTTATGTTGACCCAAGTGGATTGCCAAGTGTCATGCGGTTTAGCAGTTCCTCTACACCCCCTCCTGCAAATTTGCCAATAAGTACTGATGCAAGATGCGGCCCAGCTTTTTCAAAAACGTGTTTAGGTTCGGTCTTCGGAAACTGTTGCTCGTCATCCAGCTATTGTGGCTATCAAGATGTATACTGCTTGGGGGGATGTCAAGCTGGCTATGGGTTGTGTGCCCACAATTCTGGGTTGTCGGCAGAATTATCTGTTGGGGCAGATGGGCTTAATCCTATTATTGTGTGGAATAATAACGACTTCGTGAATGGAAACGCCTACTTCGGGTATGTAGGCACGCAGCCTGGTGGTGATGTATATGTCGAAGACACTGGCCATGAAACCAGCGGGAGCACCCGATATGATTTGGTCGTATGTTATCAGGGCTCGAGACTTGGTATGTACAGCAAAATTGCCTTAGAATTAACTTACTAATTGAAACAGCCGCATGCTCACTTCCAGTACCATCACCTACCGCTTCCCGCACGGCCCTTGCGCCAACATCAGCGTTTCCAAGCTCCCTCGCAAGTACTGCAGGATCTGCCACTTCATCATTTGCCGCGCCTACTCCACTGGTATCTCCCCCTTCGTCAAGCGCCGTTGGATCATCTGCGACTTCGAACTCACTCGCCATATCATCTTCTACTTCAGCAGCTTTACCTTCAAGTTCAGCCTCGCCACCATTCACTCTAGTACTAATGCAAACCAGCCCAGGATCTGCTGTACCCCTTCTATACATCACGCAAGTTGGCAACTATCTTATCGCTTCGAGTAATCCCAGTGACGCAAGTACTTTCGATATTGTGAATAACATGTTGTATACCGGAACACAATACGCCTACACGTTTTCTAGCGACGCACCAGCTAATAGTAATTCGAATGTGTTCATTGGAAATCCGACCGGCAATAATATAATAGACAATTCATTTTCTGTTGTTCAGAATGGAACCACTCCCATTCTGCAGTGGTCTAACGGTGGCTTCGGGAGCCCATTCCTTGCTGCTATTTTCCAGTATCTAAGTTCTAGAATACCTGGTTCTCCCATAACTGCCGATTTTACTGGCGCGATGAATCCACCAACGGGTTCGTCCGATTTTGAGCTGGTTGTATGCTATGTTGATAGCACAGTCCGTACGTACATTGAAGCCCCCTGATTCAATATACAATGCCTTTACTAACTGCAATAGCCGCATGCTCACCACACTCAACCCCGTCGCCAAGCACGTCCATTCCTATTCCTGCAAGCAGCACAGTCTTTACTCAGCCAATACCAGCCTCTTCAACTCAGACTACTTCAATCGCCCTCTTTGGTTCAGCTACTAGTTCGGCCTCGTCTGCGTCTCCATCACAATCCGTTGGACCTGACTTCACTATTATTATTCGACAGGTGGATGGAGGTGGAACCCCTCTCTTCGCTTATTTAGATGGCTCGAGTGCTCTCACGTCGACAGATAATCCATATGACGCTCAGGTTTTCAATCTTATCAACGGGATGCTGTATGCTGGACCTACGTTCGGTTACATTTCCAGTTCTGAGACAGAGAAGTCAACGATCGTGTTTGGAAATCCTAATACTGATATTACAGACAACGGATTCTATATTCAGAATGGGCTTCTTGATTTCCAGTCTCCCACCTTTGACGCAACTTTCTATGGTCAGCCTATAAGCGCGGAGATTCTGGCTGTATTGGATAGCTCTTTGGAGCCAACACTTTCCAAGTTTGGTGCTACCCAGTATGAGCTTCAGGTGTGCTATGGCGATACTCCTCTTGGTACGTACTTTGTAGCCTCTCTTTCTGTGGTGGAATTTCATTATATTAATCAAACTAGTATGCTTACCCTCTCCTACTTCGTCAATTTCAAGTGCTGCACCAAGCGTAACTGCTGCAGCCAGTACGAGCATTGCGGCGCCGTCCTCCAGTCTTTATACGGGCGGGGTTCCTTCCATTTCTAGCATCGTGACTTCCAATGCAGCGTCGTCTTCGGGTCCCGTCACAAGCCCTACATCGTCGCTGCCACAAAGCAGTTCGCCAATAGCTTTAAGTACCAATACACCGTCGTTTTCAGTCCCCGTCACAAGCTCTACAGCCTCGTTGCAAAGCAGTTCGCCCATTGTTTCGAGTACCACTGCGGGCCAGTCTTTGCCCATCCCTCTGAATCAGATTGTACCAGTACCAACGACATCAACACCACCTTCGACACCACCTTCGAGCAGTTCGCCCATCGTTTCGAGTACCAGTGCGGGCCAGTCTTTGCCCATCCGGCCTCTGAATCAGGTTATACCAGTACCACCGACATCAGCACCACCTTCGATACCACCTTCGAGCAGTTCGCCCATCGTTTCGAGTACCAGTGCGGGCCAGTCTTTGCCCATCCGGCCTCTGAATCAGGTTGTGCCAGTATCACCGACATCAGCACCACCTTCGATACCACCTTCGAGCAGTTCGCCCATCGTTTCGAGTACCAGTGCGGGCCACTCTTTGCCCATCCCTCTGAATATTAATCAGATTATATCAGTATCACCGACATCAGCACCACCTTTGACACCACCTTCGACAAGCAGCGAATGTGTATCAACAATATACTCAAGTCTGATATACAAAGTCAAAGATTGTCCCCCATATATCAAATTCTGCTTCCCTGGCCAAGTTACTACTGATGTCATCCCAGTTGCAACTACAACATGCTCGCCACCTGCTCCTCCTGCGCATCCACATAAGAAACCAAAGCCTCCAAAGAAGATTGGTATCTTGGTTTCGTGGATCGTTGATATCACCATACAAATCGATGAGAAGGGCCGTATGTTTCCCCCCTTTTCCTGCCTACGCGAAACGGCTACTAATTTCAATCTTAGATACTAAATATGAGACAAAAACTTTCACGACTGAAACTGGAGACTTGTGGGATAAATTTACAAAGGATGAACGTAAGCGTTGTTCTATCTGAAGACTATAGGAACCATTTATTGACCGAAAAATAGCTTGCTACATATGCTTGTTCACAGGAAAACTTGCATCTATTGGTGTCGAGGTCTCAAGAGTAAGTTTCCCATCTTCTCTGAACGCTTGTAGAACTAACTTTGGTTCAGACTATTGCTCGAACATACCCAACTGGTCTTCCACCTCCCAAGTGGACCCCTACAATTAAACCTTGCAGCACCTGTAATCCGGTTCCTCTTAAAACCCCTCCAGCAAAACCTCCACCAGGAAGTCAAGGGCCTCCACACGGAAATCATCCACCTCAACCGCCTAGCAATAACCAGAACAACAATAATGGTTACGGGGACCAGGAAGCTAATTGGGAAAATTGGGAGCAATATGCAGACCAGGGAGAAGGAAGTACGGACGGGAACTACGGTAATGTGGGCAATGGAAATACTGGGTATGGAAATGTAGGCAATGATAACAGCGGAATTGGCAATGTCGGCAATGACAATAACGGAATTGGAAATGTGGGCAACAACAATGTAGGCACTGGCAGTGTGGGCAATGACAACAACTACCATGACCAGAACTACGGACCACCTGATGGAAATTATGGGCCGCCAAACCAAAACAACGAACCGCCGGCATCTCATCCAGCAAATCCTCCACCTCAAGATGCAAATGTGGGACAAGGAAATACGGGCTACGGTAATGTGGGCAATGGAAATAATGGGTATGGAAATGTCGGTAATGATAACGGAGCTGGCAATACGGGAAAAGCGCAAGGAGACCAAGAACCCCCAAGTAAACCACCTGGACAGGGAAATCAAAACAAAAAACCTCCTCCTCCTCCTCCCCCGCCTCCACCTCCGCCTCCGGCTCCTCAAACCAAGCAAAAGGATTCCAAACCTAGCTTTGCCAGCAGCCTGTCTTCTAGCATCAAGGGCTTCACAAACAGCCTACTAAGTAAGATAGGACTCTCAGGCATCGCAAAAAGAACCCCGACCCCACCAGAAGAACCCATCGTAGACCGTCCGGCAATTTGGACCAAACTACCCATCGCAAAAGCCCCAAGACCAAAGCTGAGCGCGATCCCAAGCCTACAGCCAATAAAGAAACGAGACCCAACTAGCAGCGAAGACGTATTCACAAGCCAAAGCCCGAGCCCGCCTACATCAATAACAAAAGGCGGCGTCGAGGACTCCAACAGCACATCCAACAGCAGCATCGTCGCGCCACCCCACCCCAGCGCCTCGGGTGTCGTGCCAGCGATCTCTGCTGCGGTGGACAACTTCGCGCTGTTCTCTCGTGTCATGATTTTCGTGGGTGTGTTCTTTGGGATGTTGGGATTTGGATTCCTTATATAGATTGACAAACGGTGGCATTTTGTATTTTGATTTTTGGTTTTGTGTTTTTGTTTTAATAATTGATGGGATGCATTTGTTTCGCGTCGCAGTAATTGATGGGCGGGCCTGTAATTTATATCAGGGTGATACTATGTAAGAGTATGCAGTCCAGTGTGGCCAACAATTTGCCAATCTCGCGAGATCTCGCGATCTTACCGATAAAATCTGAGAAATCCTTGATTTGTAAGCGATCTTAACGATATAATTTAAGTAGCTAAGATTTTCTAGCGATATGATTTACAAGGAAATCATATCGGAATCTCGGAAAACCCCTATTTTATACTAAAATCATCCGATATAATACGATTTAAGACTAAAATTAATTAATCTTAATGATATGATTTACGAATTTTGTTTATAAATCTTCTAATAAGCGATATGATCTGGAACTAATCAGATCGCGATAAAATATAAGAACCCTGAAATTTGTTAATTTGAGATTGTTGAGATTGTTGGCTATATTGAGAGTATGTTTTATTGCGTATGCGAGGGATGGGGATTATCGATCGAATATGAATGATGATTGTTTATGCCTTTTGCTTGATCTTTCCCAATGTTTTTTAAGTGATAGTGATATGTGGAATAACTAACTGTACTGGTGGTTAACTCCATCACGGCTTCGCGCTCGCTTGCTTACCCTGCAATGATGACTACTCATCCGAATTTTCTCCATTATGCCTCGAAATTTTTCCATCTCTATTCACAAAATTGTGACCCAGATCAGTACTTGCAGATGTGAACTACCTCGCATCATTATGTTGTTATAGATTTCTGCGGAAGAGCGACTATTTAGTATTTACAATTATCCCGCCCAAGCTACTTTATCACAACTGGCCTACCCTGTCCACGTCGAAATTACATAGTCCGAAACTTGAATAACACCTGGACAAATTCTGGAAAACAAAAGTTTTTCGTTCTAAGCTTTATTGCACCAGTCTTCAAGGGATAATTCGGTCCAAACAAGAGAGAGAGGGGCATATAGACCAGTACTTCGTATCTCAGCCCAAGTTCTTCATCATCACAACCCGCTTACCCTGTCGCGGGTGAACCTTTATCCGAGATTTGCTAGAATTTCTTAGATATCGGAATATAGAACCGAAAATTCACATTGACCCGCCAGACCGACAGATAATGTGCTTTAAGCAGGTAGCAGCTACCTCGGTGAATCGGCAGCAAAAGTCTACTTTAGCCTGTACATTCCATTTTAGAAACTCGCATTCGTCACCGAAAGTCGAGGTCGGGCTACAATTCGTTATCGCTTATCGCTCCAACAAACAACCCAACCTCATCATGCCATATTTACGCAAGTTGCAGCACGACAACGCTCAACATGGCGACATACATCTTCTGGACAATTGCGAGTCTGGTGCTCAGTTCACTCATTCTAATACCAACCGCCATGCGTTTCTTCGGTCGTAACAAGTTCGAGGTCGATGGAAAGGTATGTTTGTTTCCTTGCGACGCGACTTTGAATTTATCCATTTTTCCGTGAGCGCTGACAGGTTGATGCGCAGGTTGTTCTTTTGACGGGTGCGTCGGAGGGAATGGGAAAAGCTGTGGCGATGCAATTGGCGCAGAAGGGAGCCAGTATTGTCATTGTTGCGCGTACTGTTAGCAAGCTTGAGGAGGCGCTGGTTGAAATCAAGGTATGGTTCTCTGCCTCTTCTGCCCAAATGCAGCGCCTACTAACAGCATTGCTTTGCAGGCCTCAGCGAAAAATCCCTCGACTCAGCGCTTCCATTATATATCTGCGGACCTTACGGCAGAAAACAGCGCCCTCAATGTCATCGCCGAAGCGATTGCCTGGAATAATGGCGAGACGCCTGATATCCTCTGGTGTATCGCCGGTGCCGCGTACCCCAACCTTTGGATCAACACACCGATTACGAAGCTACGACAGCAAATGGACATTAACTTCTGGGGCGGCGTGGAGATGGCACATGGCATGTTGAATGAATGGCTATCTGTCGGTGCGCTGGAGAAACACAAGGCCAGTGGCAAGCCGCCGAAGCATCTGGTCTTTACGAGCTCGCTCATTGCATACTTTCCTGTTACGGGCTATGGGCCATACGCACCAGCCAAGGCAGCGTTGCGGAATCTGAGCGATACCTTGGTGCAGGAGTTATTACTGTATGGTGGGGGAGATGCTGTGAAGGTCCATACTGTTTTCCCTGGTGGTATCCAAACTCCTGGATTCGCAAACGAGAATCTAACGAAGCCGGATATCACGATTAAACTCGAGGAGTCGGATGAGATCCAGGATCCAAAAGTGGTGGCGTCAAAAGCTATCAAGGGATTGGAGAACGGCGAGTACATGATTGTGGTCAGCATGCTTGGCCACTTGATGAGAGCACAGGCTTGGTGTGGGCAAGCAAGGAATTTCTGGTTATGGGATGTGTTCTTGACATGGATTACTTGCTTCGTTTGGCTATTTGTCAAGCCAGATTTGGACGGAAAGGTTCTCAAGTACGGAAAGACTTATGGACATCCGAGTAACTTTCCGAAAAAAGGTTGAAGGGATGGAATTTCGTAGGGAAATTTGCTCAACAAGTTCACCATTGATTTGGAACAATAATGTCTAATGAGTTATAGGGTATATATATACATGCTCAAGAGTAGATATCTTGGAAGCGAGAAAGGTGGAGATCAGCATAGGGGGGAGGAGCGTTTCTTGGCATGCTTTTCAGTAACTGGAAGGAACAATGTATGTCCGCTCATGCATGTCGTGATACCTATTAATAGCATTTCTATAAAGATACCCGTCACACATCTACCTGTTCTCGCATCACAATTCAATCTGAAATAACCTTATTCTTCGCAACACGTCAACCCGCGCTAAATAGACCCCGCATCTCATCCCGCATCTCACAACCCCTACCACAAACACAGGTATTGACATCCAAAAAGCACCTCGCGATGACATCTCAAAATACCCCCATCAACTGGTCCAAAGGCCCCCACCTCAGCTCCCTCGTCTCCATCGGCACCCACTCCCTCCATCTCACAGCCCACGGCCCCGATCGTCTCCCAGGCCAACCCATCGTCCTAATCCTCCAAGGTCTCGGCGAAAACATCTCCTCCTGGGCCGCTGTCACCCGTCTCCTCTCTCCCACCAGACGCATCTACACTTACTCACGCAGCAACTTCGACCTCTCAGAACCCAGCCCCCTACCACCCACCTCCCTCAACATCGCCCTCGAACTCTCACTCCTCCTCAAAGCCGCAAATGTCCAACCCCCTTATCTACTGGTAGGCCACTCCTGGGGCGCTTTACTAGCGCGAGAATTCCTTCACCTCCTCACTCCCGGGGACGTCGTGGGTTTCGTCAGCGTGGAAGGGAATCAAGAACGTACACTTGAGGTATTAGATTGGAGACCCGCTTTCGAATGGAGTGTCGGCGCTAATATCGATATGTCGGCCGTTTCCGAGATTCAGAAACGCTCGAAACTTACGGGTGAGGAGTGGGAGGTTTATAGTAGGGATGCGGGTAGTGAGAAGAGGGGGGAGGCTATGGGGAAGGAGTGGAGGGAGTATGCGGCGAGTTTTCCGGTTCTGGGGGAGAAGGGGCAGTTGCATAGAAACCCGCCACTGCTGGGGGATTTCCCGGTTGTTGTGATCATGGGCTACTCTAAGCATGATCGGAGGAAGATCTACAATTTCTTGGTTGGGTTGGGGCATGGGAGCGAGGAGGAGAGGACTAAACATGGCGGTAAGTCACGAGCCCCCACCTCCAACTCTTCTCTCTTTTTTTCCCGAAGAATGAGAAGAATGAGAAGGAGCTTACAGATAATCATTCGAGCTGTGCTGACTGTTGTAGCTTATTACGATGGCTTCGAAGAGAAAAACGAGGTGTTGCAAAGAGAAATCTTGGGGTTGAGTGCGAGGGGTAAGTTGGTTGAGGCGAGGGAGAGTGGGCATTTTCCGAATATTACGGAGCCGGAGGTTGTGGTTGAGGCGGTGGAGTGGTGTTTTGAGGAGTTGGGGGAGAGGGAGAGGGGGGATTGAGGGGAAGGTGCATGGCTGAGGGGTGCTATGGAGACAGACACGTATAATGCCCTTATATGTGTATATGATATATCGAGGATTCGTTTCTTTGCGCCACCTTCTGACCTAACTACAGGATTATCTCCTTTTCAAGCAAAGGATGTTTGCCTGAATATAAAATTCGGTTCTTCCTAGTGGTAGAACCTTCGTCTAAAGAACATAGCCATAGATGCTAGCTTAGCTGTTCAATGACCACTAAGGGTTCACCTCAGCAACAAGTCTCACATCCGACTTATCTTGCATATTGTTGTTTATCTTTTTACCTTACCCTACTCGTATATAGGTAGAGTAAAATAAGGGGAGATGTATGCTATTAGAAGTAAGGATTCGGAAATCGAACCCGATCTACTAGCCATTCCGCCTTTAAAAGGTTATACGGTCCGTCTATAGGCTTTAATTATATAAAGGGGATAGATTATTATGGATTAAGGATAGGGATTTTTTTATGACAGATGACATTTATGCGTCACAAATTCGTTTTCTTTTATGCAGAATAAATCCATTTTGGGCTGTTATATATATCATTTAAGATTTTGATATTTGAGGCTATTCCCGGTTATTCCTTTATCTCCTAAGGGTTAATTATATTAATTCTGTTTTCTCAAGTATTTATATTATCTATCTTAATATATTTCTGGATCCTTAAACGCCCGCCTAAGATTTCGGATATATTAGGAGGTATAATAATGGTTATAATCGTATGTTATTATATTAGAACTTAGAATATTGAAAAAAACATAAGGCTCTATATAATTAAGCCTCATTTATGCGCGCGCTAAACCCTTTCGGGTTAGTTTATGATTATATGCATATTTTATAATAAATGCGTTATGATAAGAGGTTTTATTTATAATATTTATAAATAATAAAGGTTTAATTTATACGATATTATAAAAAATCTTTAATTAAAGCTTAAATTCTTAATATTAATATTAGAATATTAAGGGTTTCGTATTCTTATTATTCTTTTTCTTTGTTTTTTTCTTTATTTTCTTTATTTTCTTCTTTTTCTTTTTTTTTTCTTTTTTTTTTTTATTTTCTCCTTTTTTGTCTTCTTAATTATATTATTTCTTTTTTCAAATATTTAGATCTTATAATTATATTTATTCTTTAAGGTTGTTAACACTATTTTTTATAGAATTCTTTAAAATATATTTTTAAATTTAATTTATATTTTTCTATTAAATATATAATTCGATTAATTAATATTTATCTTTTTATTTATTTTTTATAATTTATAATTATTATTTTAAGTAATTATAATTAATACTTTAATATAAAGAAATGGGATAAATATTTAATTAATTCTAATAGAATATTCCGACGAATATTCTAATAAGTGCACGTGCCACAGGGTGGCTCGTGCTTTCTGGGGATAATTATAATTCCCCTTTTTCGATCCTTATAATCTTAAACTTTAATCGATTATATTCTAAGAAACCTTTATTAGATTATTTAATTCGAGTTAAATAAGTATTTATATTATAAATCGAATAATAAATAATCCTTTTATAAATATTATACTATTATTTAAATTAATATTTTCTATCTTCGGTTATTTACTTTTTTTTTAAAAAAAGGATTAAATATTATAAATATAATTATTCTATTTTAAGTTCTAAGAGAGAATATTATAATATTTTTTATCCTTAAATATTTTAGAATTTCTTTTATTTTTTATTATATTATTCTAATTATATTATATTCTATTTATATATATTCTTTTATAAAATTATAATAATAAATAAGATATTTCTATTAAGATTCTAATATCTAATTAAATTAATCTTTTAATCGGATTTTTTTATATAAAAGCTTTTATATAAGATTATTTATTTTTAGGATTTAGAATTCTTATATAATAATTTTCTATAATATATTAGATTTTCTTATTATTTTTATAAGATAAACTAATTCTTTAAGAGATTTAATAGCTTTTTTATTAAAATTAATTCTTTTTAATTTTCTATTTATAAATAAATTATAAATCTTTTTAAAACCTTATCTTTTAATGATTTTATTATTCTTTTTTAATCGTATTTTATTTTTATTTTTGTTTTTTCTTTTTATAATATAATTAAGTTTAAGGAAATCTGGTTTTTATTATATTAATTTAAATGGGAGATATCTTATTAGGATTATATTTCTCTATTCTTTAAATATATCCTTTTCTATAAGTTTTTTTATATTCTTCTTTATAATAATTTATTAGTCTATTAGGGAGAAGTCCTCTGGGATTATAGGCTTCCTTTCATTAAAATCCTATAGGTCCTTTAATACTTTGGCTCCCGATTCCCATAGCTTTCTCTATATCGGGTTTCCCCACATATTAGGTCCAGCACGGTTGCGGCGAAAGATTTGAATTCAAATTAAGTCTAAATACAAAATGAGGTCGAGCATGCTCCTCCTACGCAAGAGCCCTCAAAGCATTTCTCCCATTGTGTTTTCACCTCCCAATTCGGAGGAAAGAGGGGCACAAATCCTCTCTCCTCATACTTCCTCCGCAGTTTACTCCATAAGCCTACCCGGCATCTCATCAACCAGCGTACTCTAATGCCCTAACTGTAGACCGACACACATCCGACTTATCAAGACCCGTCTTCGTCTCCACATGCTCCGTCGACAACACATCCTTCGAAATAAGCCCCGTCAAAAGCAACCCCCCACCCGCAACAGCACAATACAAAATCCACATGGAGCTCAAACTCCGTCCATACGCATCCTTAACAGCAACCTGCTGTTCCACCGTCAGCGTGCCAATCAATGGCACATTCGCCGCGGCCGCTGTACCCGAAAACATCTCCGCCACATCCGCAGGCATCACGGAACTCAAATGCTTATAACGACTTTGCATCTCATGTTGAAATAGCACGCCGCCGAGAACGACGGATATGGCGGTGGAGAGACTGCGCACGAAGCCGAAGAGGGCTGTGGCGGCGGCTACTTCGTGTTGGGAGACGAGGTTTTGGAAGGCGATGAGGACGGGTTGGAAAACGAGTCCTATGCCTAGACCGGCGATGAGCTGGAAGATGATTATTTTGGCGAGGGAGGTCGAGGAGTTGAGGGTGATGAAGAGACCGAATCCTAGGCTGGCGAGCGCCATTCCGACGTAGATGAATTCACGGTAATGGCCGGTGCGAGACATGGTCAAGCCTACCGCGACGCCGATGATGGATTGGAAAACGGTGATGGGGAGGATCAGGAGGCCGGAGTCTAGCGGGGTGTAACTCCTGACTGCTTGGAGGTAGAGGGGGAGGAAGTACCAGGATGAGACGTTCACCTAGTTCATGTAAGCGAAGTCTGAAAGGGGGGAATGGCGTTTCGACATACGAAGCTATGCATAAAACAAACCATCAGACTTGCAATCTTCGACCTTTGCCTCAGAATCCTCATCGGCATAAGCGGGTTCGCCGCAACCCTAGCTTCATAAAACACAAACGCAAAACTCAACAACAAGCCAAAAATTAGCATGCACAGTATCTTCGGCGAACTCCAAGGACTGACAAGACCTCCAAAGTTGAAACCCAGAAGAATCATCAGGCTGGTACCGAGGATAAGTAGTGTGCCTAACCAATCGATGGCTTGGACGCCTTGAAGTAAACTTGTCCGCGGATTATGGATGTGCAGACAAAAGTAAAGGACAATGAAGGAGAGACCGCAGGCGGGGAGGTTTATCCACCAGTTCCAGCGCCAGGAGACGTATTCGGTGAGGGCGCCGCCGAGGGGAGGACCGACGCCGCTGGCGAGACTCCAGACGACGCCTGTTAGTCCGAGATAGAAACCACGCTCTCTAGGGATTCATTAGTGGATGCTGTATTGTGAGGGGGGAGCTGGGGGTGGACCTCATGCTGAATAGGTCGCTGATGCAGATGTTTGTCAGTGTTATCATACCGCCGGCTCCTGTGCCCTGAATGTGTTCAAGGGGTTAGTGTTTTCCTGCCAAAACGTATCTGGTATAAATAACTCTCACAGAAAAATAGGCTCCACTCTCAAAAAGAGTGAGTAAGAAAACCCAGAGCACACCAAAAAAATTGACCGTGTCGAACAAACCTCCTCAAAACATACCTGTACAGACCTCCCCCCAATCAAAACCCCCATGGTCCCCGCAACAGCACAAACCACACTGCCCACACAAAACGTCCCCACACTCGCCAGAAGTACAATCTTCCTGCCCCAAATATCAGATAACTTGGCCCATACAGGCATCCCCACGGCACTGGCAAGCATATATGCAGAGCCCACCCAGGTGTAGGCCGTTGCGGAATGCAGGGCGTTTATGATGGTTGGGGTGGCGGTGGTGGCTATGGAGAAGTCGAGCGCGGCGAGAAATAGAGATAGCTGAGGGAAAGGGTTAGTTTGGAGGGTGAGGTGTGATAAATGAATGGGATGGAAGGGAAGGGGAAAGGAATACGCACGAAAAGTGCTAGGAGTGAGGCTGTGAGTTGGAGTTTGCTTCGAGGTGAGGGGGCTGATATAGCAACTTCAGTGTCTATAGGGGGAGACACTATAGCCTCACGATCTTCTGGAATGTCGGTGTTGGGGAGTGGTAATGCTGCCATCTCAATGATTTGAATTTCATCCTCGACTCCAGCTGGGCTTTGTATGACGGTGGTCGAAGACATATTTTCAAATGGATTAGAATTGTGTATTGAGTTTTGAATTTGTGGCTTCATTGAGGTTTATATAGCAAAGTGATGTACTCGGTGGACTCTCTACCGATGTCGGTTGATAGTCTTATGTCAGATTATACTGGCGTGACTATTTCTGCCAACAAAGTCTGTTTGGAGGCATCTTTCAGATTTGCCTGTGCAGGAACTGGCACGTTGCATATGCGGTGCAATTGGCTTCCGGGGAACGGGGCGGGCGATCCGGCTCCCCGGGAACAAATATGCAGGTTGGGTAATCAGTTTGTATTTCACTTACTTTGACCAGTCAACGACCAAGTTCGGACCAGCTTGTCTTTTGCGACATTTGAAGGTGGGAATGTTAGGAAGGCGTTCGCTTAGAATTACTTAGCCGTATCCGCTAATGTATTAGCTCTCTCTTTCGTTGCGTCCTGGATCTCTCGGATGGTGTAGCATGATAAGGTTCAAGATAAGAAAGGTTATATTACATGTGACTTACCGGACTAACTGGTTTGGAGCGCCAGCAACTTCTCTCCTATTTCGAGCTTAAGCCTCTCTAACAATCCTGCACAATGATTTTGAAAATGGGCGAGGGGCGGAACCCCGAAACCGATCAATGCAGCAATTATCCTAAACCACTCGAGGGAAGAAAGGGAGGATGAAGGCAAGCCATAAACACAGGTATGAGAACTTATGCGCTGGAATGACTGGTGTAGCATCTGCAATATTGTGTAGTATCCACAATTACCTCCAGAAATATTACCAGTATAGGGAATATAAGGAAAGAACGACAGTTCAAAAAGGAGAAAAAGAAGACAACAGCTTTCTAGTACATCGAGTCGATCACATGTTTCAAACCAGTAATAAAACTTTCAGCGGCCTCTTTCCCCTCAGAATGCATCCCATATTATGATGACTCCGCTACTGACAACCGAGCAACAAGCGAGCAAGAAAAGGGGGTAGGAAACTGCTACTTGAAGAAAACCAAGGAAATTTGAGAAGTGAGTTATCCGCACCAAAACGATATCTGCCTGAAGTTCCCGCCTTTCATTTACGCTCCCCATGAACAGCTTCTACGTGCCGATTTCGATTGTCTTTTCTCTTGAAAGATTTCTTTTCGCTCGAATGAATGTGGTAATCGCAACCATCTTCTGAGCAATAGTATCTGGGCGCATTTGCTCCCTTGTGATAATCGGTGATGTGACGCTTGAGGTCTTTGGGTGACCGGAAACTCCATTGGCACAGAACGAAGGAGCATTTGTGATTATGGTTGCCCGACGAAAGATGTTGTCTGTACGTACAAATTTAGTTGAGACAAGTAATGAGGGTCTTGACAATTGACGGATCACTTACTGTAACTCATGGTTTGAGCTGTACGCTCTAGGGCAGCCAGAGCAAGGAAACGGGAGAGTTGAAGGAATTGCACGATTCTTCCGATAGCTTTTCTGTATGGCATGGCCACCAGAGGTGTTCCTGACTCCCGGGGGTTTTGGAATAGGTAGCTGTGAAATCGCAGGCCCTTGCGAAAGAAGCGCGAGTATTTAGGAACTTCAAAAAGCGGTGGAGATAAAGTAGATGAATGATTGAGCTCATTATTCGGCAAATAAGTTGGGCTAGTAGCTGGGGAGGTGGGAGAGGGTGGCAATGGAATTTGGAGAGGGGTGATTTGTTGCCCATGACGGCTGTAAGAAGTAGGGCTAGATAGGATTTTGTGCCCTTGCTCAGGTGAAGACCCAGTGGTGGATAGCTCGAAGCTAAGTAAAGTTTTTTGAGGGTCAACAAAAGGGTAAGGACAGCCTGAGAATTTGAAAAGTATTTCATTTTGACCGAGAATTTAGAAGACAAATGCAGGAACCCCGCCTAATATAATAGACGGAAACCTGCGATACGACTCAAACCAGTCTTTGAATTCGAGAAAGCTTGCAGTACTGTTTTTGCAAGGGGTACGAAGCGATGCCTTTAGAAGAAGAATAATTCTACCAACTCAAGAGATGAGCCCGATATATATGTCGGGTTCATCGAGGCTGAGCCTGAGACTCAACCGGGGGTGGGGGAGGGGATTCGCGAAAGAGGCCACCAATTGATTTGCTTGAACAGCTCTTCGACACGCCGCAAATGAGAAGCAGGAGAGCCTCCGGCTGAGGTGCATATTTGAGGCCTCCAATTAGAGCCGTGGAAGAGTTGTAATCCTTTTGAATAGAGGCCACCAATAGCGGGTTATCGGAAGAAAGCACGCCCGTAAATTTTGGAAAACCAATACCGTAGAAGGAAGTGACTTCCAATTCACCAATAATGATGACATCAGCACGAAGCGTGACAGCTATGCAGCAAAATGCGAGAGCCAGGGGTCCGAAAAACGTTCACTGCGCAGCCCGCTTACAGGATCGTAGATAGAAAGCAAGAGAGGGTGGATGAAGGTCTTCAAGTCGATACTCGAGTAGAACCCGTAAGAAAAATCCTTGAAGTACCTAGGTGCGTTGGAAGGAGGATGAGAGATGACAGGACTTTCTGTATGCTCAGTTGTGATAAATTCACTTCATTTTGATGAGATGCTTGAGATGGAGCTCACTTCGAGGGAGGTCGGATTTAAAGGATAACACGTGGTTTCTTATCGGCCATCGGCGCTAAGATAAGCACAATTTTTTCCATCGATAACCTCAATCCCAAGCTGGTCCCACCATCTCGCGACCAACAACCCAAACATACAATACAATGGCCAAAAAACGCAAGGCCTCCTCTGCTCGTGCCAACGGCACAGAAGAAATATCCGGCTTTGAACCTCGCGGCGGCAAACACCGCGCAATCACAACATACGAAGATGTAGCGGACTCGGAGGATGAATTCCACATCAATCGCGACAAAGTGATGCTGGAAGATGGACCAGATGCTAAAAGGAGACGCAAATATCAGGAGGAAGGTTAGTTTATTTTTGGGAAGAAATATTGGTGGAGCGATTACTGATGAAGAGATCCAGATATGGAATTGGAGGCTTCAGATGAGGAAGTGCTAGGATATTCTTCTGGGGGCTCAGACGACGATGAAGAGGACGAAGATACGGCGCCAGCAAGACCCAAAGCCTCAAAAGCCCGTGATGCAGACTCAGAAAATGGATCAGCAGGGGAAGAGGAGGAGGAGGGCTGGGGTACATCTCGAAAAGACTACTACAATGCCGATGAGATCCAAACGGAAGCGGACGCCTTAGAGGAAGAAGCAGAAGCCAAACGACTGCAGCAAAAGAAATTGCAAAAAATGACCGAGGCGGATTTTGGATTCGATGAGAGCGAATGGTTGGAGTCTGGTAAACAGGGCGAAGAGGAGGATGATCAAGATATTGTTACAGAAGTACTGAAGGATGTTGAGATTACTCCGGATATGGGACCAGATGAGAGGTTGAGGATTTTAAGGATTCGATATCCTGAGTTTGAGTTCTTGGCCGAGGAGTTTGTTGCGCTGCAACCTGTCCTGGTGGAATTACAGAAGGATATGGAGGGCGGGGGAGGAGGTTCAAACGGAGGGGTAGTATCGCCAATTGTGGTGAAATGCAGAGCTTTGGCTGCGTACATGGCATCCTTAACGATGTACTTTGCCATCCTTAGTTCTACCGCAGGACGAGCCTTGGACCCAGCAGAATTACGAGATCACCCAGTGATGGAAAGTCTTCTTCAATGCCGGACGCTATGGGGAAAGGTCAAATCTCTCAAAGCACAACCTACACCCGTCGAATCCGCCTCCGAATCAGACTCGGATTCTACCCCCGAGGAAATAACAACGAAACCCGCCACCTCATCCACCTCGCCACCACCAACTAAATCATCCAAGAAATCCGCTGCCCAAGCTGCACGCATAGCAGAAGCCGAAGCCTCCCTCGCCTCCCTAGACGCCCTTCTCCCCCGCAAATCCTCAAAACCGAAATCCAAATCCATCTCCAAACCTACCGCCCAAGACGACTCGGACTCCGACTTTGGCGAACAAACCCACCTCTCCACAACCGACGCCTCGAAAAAGGCCCTCCGCAAGAAAACCCTCAAATTCTACACCTCCCAGATCACCCAAAAAGCCTCGAAACGCATGGGCGCCGGCCGCGACGCAGGCGGTGACGAAGATCTCCCCTACCGCGAACGTCTCCGCGATCGACAAGCACGTCTAAACCGGGAAGCCGAAAACCGCGGCAAGATCCTCGATGAATCCGGCCGCGGTTCAAAATCCAAAGGCATCGAACTCGGCGGCGACTCGGACTCCGACGGCCCAGCAGAAACTCGCCAGGAAGATGGCGATGACGAATACTACAACCTCATAACACGCACCACCTCGTCCAAGAAAACGGCGAAATCCCTCGCCAAACAAGCAACCACCGACGCCGACCTCCAAGCCTCTCTCGCACGCGTAGAAAACGACCCTGATCTAGACGACGACGCGAAGAGAGCAATTGGCTATACCATTGAGAAGAACAAGGGTCTAGCGCCGAAGCGGAAGAAGGATGTGAGGAATCCACGTGTGAAGAAGAGGAAGAAGTTTGAGGAGAAGAAGAAGAAGTTGGGTAGTATGAAGGCCGTGTATAAGGGTGGTGAGGAGAGGGGTGGTTATGGTGGTGAGAAGACGGGTATCAAGGCTGGTTTGGTGAAGAGTATTAAGCTTTGAGTACCGAAGTAGGTGTACTGTAGGTTTTTATATCAGAGTCTTTAATGTTGAGCCATTTTTAGACATCACCTTGTTTTCTCGTTTGACGTTCTATATACGAAGCCGGCCAAAATTGCACCTTCGTTTCACGATGATTTCTGCATCAATTCAACAGAAGTACCATGGTACTTCGTCTACAGGTCCGCCCCTATCCTGCTCTACGCGCCATTGTATCAGGCGTAAAGCATAATGAGATCTCAATACGAGAAGAGGGCCTTGGGAACCAATCACGCATGTCTTTCATTAGGTATCGGATTTCTTTTTTGTCTAGCGGTCTCTATCTACTCTATGAGCAAGCATTTTAGCAACTTCCATCTATTTGAATTTGAGCAACAGTTTCCGCGACGCATTATACACCGCTTTCGCATGCAAATTGCAAGTACGTCTCCCATCACAACTCCTTCTGCCACTCAATGACAAACTCCAGAATCAGGATTGCATCCCGAAGCACAGTAGGCATCCGTGTCACCGCACCATCCAGCACTCGAGCAGCAACTTCCAAATCCACTGTTGAGACAAGTCGTTGCAGCTCCGCAGGTACCGTCGGTACTCACGGTCATTCCGTTTCCGCAGATGCCATATTCGGTTTGACATCCTTGGCCGGGATCGCAGTAATCGAGGAGGAAGCCGCAATAACCGTGCTGGGAACAGCAACCGCCAAAAACAGAACCCACGCAGGTTGTATCGGTTGCAGCGTTACCACAAGTGCCATCGACGCTGGGCTTGATTATAGGAGCCGGCGGTGAAGGGGAAGAGACTGGTGGCGAGGAGGTTGTTGGGGTTGGCGCAGCAGGCGAAGGAGGTGGAATTGGGTTATCCCCACACAATCCAAATCCTGTCTGACAGCCAGTTGAGCAATAATCCGGAGTACTACCACACCACGACGATTGACTGCAACAATTTCCAAAGACAGAGTTCAGGCATGTCACCCCATCACCGCAAGTTCCATTAACACTGACTTGCAAAGTAGCTTGAGGCGGTGGTGCTGAGGAGGACGACGAAGGTGGCGGCGGAGGAGTTTGAGTTTCATTTCCACACAACCCATAGCCAACTTGGCATCCCGAATCCACCGAGCAGTATGCATCTGTAGAGCCACACCAGCCGTATTTCGAGCAACAGTTTCCAAAGGCTGAATCTAAGCAGGTTAAATTTTGGCCGCAATGTCCATCAGTACTGATTGTCAAATTTGCAGGAGGGGGTGGAGGTGGAGGAGTTTGAGTTTCATTTCCACACAACCCATAGCCAGTTTGACATCCCGAATCCACCGAGCAGTATGCATCTGTAGAGCCACAATAGCCGTATTGCGAGCAACAGTTTCCGAAAGCCGAATCTAAACAGGTTGAAGTTTCGCCGCATGTTCCATCAGTGCTTATTGTCAAATTTGCAGGAGGGGGTGGAGGTGGATTACGCGGACTGTCAAAGTCAGTATCATGATTTATATTCACATGGGATTCGAAAACTTACTTTCCGTTTCCAGCAATAAAATCAACGCTCCATGCCATGGTGCCTCCGAGGCAGTGTTGATTGGCCCAATATTCCTTTAATGCCATGGTCTCCGCGTCATCGTACGCCATCCATTGATCCCCTTCATAGATAATTACCTTCTGCATTGTACCTGGGATGAAACTCGGGGTGAGATTTTGCTCTTTGATCAGATCTTGAATCTCTATGTAAGTGAGAATTCCGTCGCTGCCAGAACAAGGTCCAGCAAGACTTGGGCCTGTAAAGGCACATTCGAAGCTGCTGTTAGAGCACGATGGATCTGCCAATGTATACCCACGTCCGTAGTATGGAAGACCCAAGTTGACCTTTGAAGGGTCCACGCCATCAAACCACATTGGCGCCATATCGATGTTGATATCGATGATCGAAGCTTGTGGAAGAGTGACTGATTGAGAGGTAACGTGCTCCCAAGGACCGTGCATATCGTATGCCATGAAGTTTATGAAGGTAAGGGAGTCTTGAATGTCTTTCAGATTGAATGTGGCAAGTCCAGTAAAGTCAGGAGGACTACCAACGTTAGTTTTTCTCTCTCGCTCAACACAGAACCCTTCTTACATTGCAATGCTAATTCCATATTTTTGACCGAAGGCCGCGCGCATCTCTTGAGCCAGTGAGACAATATTTTCGTAATCCGCCGGGTTACCTCCTCTTGCAGGAAGCGTGGGTGTCTCCCAGTCCAAATCAATGCCTTGAAATCCGTAAGTATTCATGAAATCAATACAAGAAGTAATGAAGGCGGCCCGGGTCTCCTGAGTTGCAGTCATATCGGACCATACTGTAAATGTGCTGGTTCCAGGATCATTGAGACCTGAACCACCTACCGCAATCCAGGTCTCCATTGTTGTTGATTTTAGAGAAGTAAATTCTTGATAACGATTAACATCTGACGCAATGGCAGGTGTTACTTTAAATGTTTGTGGGTCGATGGCCAGGAATGCGAAAACCAGGTGGGTTAAAGCTGTTGTATCAATTTGGCTGGGAAAGACTTTATCACATGCTCGCCATAGAACATTTCTGAAATGAGTTAGTGAGTCGCCCAGCATCAAAAGTCCGACGACATACTGAGATTGCCAGTAAGCAACTTTTCTACCACTGGAAGCAGTGTGGTCACTTTCGTTGCATGCTGGTGGAGGCACAACTTGGCAACTCCCGAATCCCTCTTGACAGGGGAAAAATGTAGCTGGCGCAGCTGCAGAAGCTTGTGATTCGATACCGGTGCAATATACATCAGTAACCTAACTTGGTTAGCTGAATCTCTCGTTGAACATTTCTTTTCGATGTCAACTTACTCCACAATATCCGCTGTTTGAATTTCAAGTCAGTCTTTCGCTTCCAAAGGCCAAGTGGTCAAGTAAGGGGAAATGCGCAGCTTCAAAGGACAAGGCTAATTCAGAGGTATGTGATGCAGGTGGAATTCGTAGCAGGAGTAAGAGGTAGTCATGCTTACAAGTATGAACAGCAGATGTTCAGGGGGCAGCTTTGGGCCCCGTTAAGAGAGTCGACGCCACACATGGCATGGGCATCGCAATTGGAGATGCAAGTCGTCGTAGAAGTCGTCTGGCAGTTGTAAGGAGTGAACCCGCATTTTCCTTCCTACTATTGTCAGACTTGACACAATTCAGAAAGCTAATGGTAACCCACCGAGTTGCAGCAGCTACTGTCCACACAAGGCTGCGATGCGCTGCACTCAACTGGAGCAGGGAGATCGCGAAGTGCAGTTACTTTGGAAACAGCTGGATGGCGAGGATCATCGTTGATGGACTCGGCCTCAGCCTCCGTCATGTTTGGTCCAATCTGGGCCATGATATGCGTGTAGCCAATACCGAGGATGTCCAGGGGTGGCGAAAGGGCGACATTCTGCTGCGCAATATACTTGCCAAGAGTGTCGTTTTGCTGCTGTCGAGGCGAGAGAGAAGAAGAGAGACGCGGAGGAGGAACAGATAACGCGTGACCTGTAGCACTGTGGATGACAACAAATGTCAACGACAAAAGAATGGACGATGAGAACAACATCATGGAAAGATCATTAAAGGAACGTAGGGAAAAAAAGAAGGTGTCGTAGGAGAAAAGGAAAGTGGGCGGGAAAGGAGAAATGAGTGACGGAGTAGAGAAATCTCTTCTTGGCGGACGTTGAGCACCCGGGTCCCGTAGGGGAGAGAGTTGGGAAAGAGCGACCCAAGCGAATGATGCCAGAACAAGATAAGCGAGAATCCACGACCTGGCACCCGTTGCAGACTTTTCTTTACCTCCAGAGTCTAGAGGCTACTGCCGTGAAGCCATCCTCGCTGCGCTCTCCCTTCTAGGTACTCTCTTGACGGGTACATGGTGTACCGGTGAAGTATATCCTCATTTCTCGAACTCTCCGAGGCACGGGGCTACTTCCACAACCCCCGAAGATCGACTATCGCTGGTGGTGGCTACCCTCCCTGGTCAGACCTCTTCTTCCTGAGGAAAGGCATAATCAAGCTGCACTGAAATGTGCATTGGGGGGCAGAAGAGGTGTATTATGATTTAGCCGGGCCTTTGCGTGAAGTGAGGTACGATTCAAGAAAGTACAATTACAGGTACCATGCGAAGATGCATACGATGATCAGCAGTGCCTTCATATCTTATTAATCCGAGACATCGTCATTCCTTGCTGATTGTTGTACTCGCACAGAATGCGGAGATAATCGACCCGTCAAACCGTTTTGTACCCCGACTTCTGAGTTACTTTATTGCAAGTCAGGCATTAGGGCCTTTTAGCACCCCCTGCAACGTCTTCTTGAATAATAATTTGGTGGATTCCTGGCTCCAATTATTTACGACGTCCAATTTGATCAACAGGATCAGCCTTTTTCAACAGCACTAATTTGATCCACTTATTGAGCGATTCTGGCTTTCGTACAACAGCGCTAGTCTCGTTGAATTTCTGATTTTGGTATAAGAGATCCGCTTTTAGGACCCGCTTCCCCAGCATTCCTCGACGTCACTGGTTGATCACTTCCTACTACGAATTTCCAGCTATTCGGGAGGTATCTTGATCTTCGGAAACGTCACGCTAGTAGAGTATAAGTGGAACGCCAAGTTTTTATTCAACAAGACGCTGCAGGGGGTGCTAAAAGGCCCTATTGGCAAGTTTAGTCGGGCTGGACAAGTTGTCACTGTTCCCCAGTACTCGAGCACCGAGGGAATAAGATTTGATGATTGCATTCCTCCCAGTCAGCAACTATTTACAAGACTCCGCATACTCTATCACATGCCTTGGCAAGCCCTAGCCCTAACATCGCAGAGATTGAACGCATCATGAATAACGACTCAACTTGCTGACTTTGATTTAATCCAGCATATTTGACTGTGTTTCTCCCTTGAGAAATCAAAAATCAGACGAAGAAATATTGGAATGCACTTCGCCAAAGCCAGGCCTGGGTGACTAGCGTCCAATGTTTTTTTATTTCCCCGTCGCCGTCTATATACTGATCCTCTTCGAAAATGTCCATGTCCGAGCAATACACCTCGGAGCCGTTGTGTGATAGTCTTGATTTTGCGAGCCGAGATCCGCGAATCGCCTTCAATTGCGACGGAGAAACTTCAAATGCATTTTAAGCTCCACTATTGATAAATTGTCTACGAAGGACTGGAAAGACAATCGGGACAAGCTCTGGGTATTGGCTGAGGCACTCATGCAAAATTGATCGCAAAAGTTCTTGTTAGGACTTTTGGAGTTCAGTTGCCGCGTTGGCGACGAGGTATGTAGGGCAGAGAACGACCCTACACAATACTACTATTGAAGAAAAAAAAGGAAAAAAACAGCAAAACTCCACCCCAGCCGAAGCCAGGGCTTAGAAAACACCGCGACGGCATTATTTAAAGATCGATAGTTTTTACACCTCTCAGTGCGCTCTTTATTAGTTTAGACACCGAGTAGTAGTCGACTCAGTGTGCTAGCGACGAGGCGCCCCTTCTCGCTATGTAGTCTCATAGGAGGAAAGAATTCGGGACCGGCGTATCGGGTTGTCAAGCCGGGTTGCTGATTGGACGATGGAAGCTGTGGTATTTGGACTTATATGGTGGTGGAGTTGGTTTGGAAGCTCCGTATTTTTTAAGCGAGGTCGGAGGTACTCTATTAGCCCTACCGTGGCACAGCCAAAATATATACTCTGGTTGTCTAAGTGAGCACTCCACTTAACCTAAGAATGATGCACAGAAAAAGTTGCCATTTCCATCCCAAGCGCTGGGAAATTTTTGGATTCGCGGCGCATCTGTGATGAACTTCATGAGCGTGAGCGTCGACTTCGCGGATCCTGCCTTGCCATTTGTCTAGTAGCAATTGCAACCGTTGCCGTTTTCCAACCAAGCACAAGCTGTCAAGTGCCGAGCCCGATGATATTGTGCTATTGTAAGCATCAGACCTCTGATCTCCCATGAATCTGAAGCTCAGAAAATTCAAAATATCCCGCTGAAGTTTCTCGAGTTTGGGGAGGGGTTCGGAACTCGAAGTTACTGTAGACCCTTTGCGATTCTTACTAGCCTTGATATGTGCTGTACATACCCTCGAAGTGTGACGATAGCAGCGATGGCTTCTTCGCGTCTGGCTCTCGCTATCGCGCCTTCTTTTTCGTGTTGCTGCAGAACCTTGACGATTCCGATAGAAAAAAAAGCTCTTGTTATCGGGCAAAGTCTCTGCGATTCTCTTGCTCTCTAGTTGTAGGTTCTTGATTCGTTCATTTGGCCCAGCCGAGTTAAACTCCAATTCTCTGCCGAGCTATAACACTCAATACCAGCTTATTCTGGGACGCATCGAGCCTATTTCTAAACTCTGACACTGTCCTATTGCTGTTAAGTCGTACAGTACCTGAAACTTTTCCAGGGGTTCTGCTTCCCTTCATGACAAGTAACCAAATCCGCGCGCTGGGTAAGCTTGTCGGCGGGTTTTAAAGTCTCTGGTGCGAGCTCTTTCGGTTTCTACTGTGGTACTGCGGTTAGCAAAGTTTTCTCTCTACTTCTCACGCATTTGCCCATCTCTCAGCTCTGATGGCGATATGGATAAGATAAGCTAACTTGTTTTTTGGGGGGGGCGCACGATGGTGCCTTGTGAAAAGCCTTCTGCAGCTACTGTATTAATAAGCGAACCTATCAGACATCATAAGTGAACAAACACTAGATACTTAGATAAAGCGTGCATAGCCCATCTTATTTTTAATAAACAATGAGAGTGATATTATTTCAGTTCAATTTCTTAGCTGTGATTCTGGTGAGCTTGGGTACAAGGCCAGAATAGAGCTTGTGAAGGAGATCTTGCGGGGGGAAGGGGGCTTCATCACGTGAATGGCTAAAGAAGAATCAGGTATCCAGTAAGAAGTCGTCGTTACAAACGGATCTAAGTGAAGATGCAACCCCTAAGACAAATAACGTACCGCATTTGAAAGAAACGCAAAAGCCAGAGAATAAAATATGTGGGACCACTCCGGTAAAACATCCCAAGAAAGAGCAAGAGAATTCACCTTCATTTTGGATGGTTTACGGCGCTTCAAGCCGAATGCCACCACAGACAAACAGCTTGGTGAATGCAGTCTAGTCGGTTATCGTCTGCTTGCCCCACTTTGTATGATCTTGCCAAACTACTTTCATAATTCAAGACATTCACTAGATTCCAGCACACAGATAATTTCCCATCAATCAAACTTCTTTATGTACTTCTCATATTTAATTCTGGAGCTCTTCCCTCTAAATCCTGTTTCCACCCGCAACCACGCCTCTTCTTTCTACATCCGCAACAGACCATGGCTTCCTCAGAACCGCCTGTGATTCCGCTTAGGAGTCTAACTACACTGCTCAACTACGAGCGACTCACCACCGAGCCGGGATTGGAAGGAGCTCAACTTGTGGCCTTTAAAAATTTGGGAGCCCATCCTTTACCAATCATTCTTCAGTCAGATCCTACAAATCAGTTCCTTGCTGGAGATAGCAACCTCACTGAAGCTGTACTTGATGCGCCAAAAACTGTCGAGTAAGCCAACTGCAATTCAATTTGCCTTTTTGTCTTATTCTCGACCTCAATCTGACCGCTTGATATAGGAATACGATCGCTACGTCATTGAGGATTGAACCGAACCCCGTCAATTCAGAAGAATCAGAACACAAGTCGACGGTTTTTGAATTGCATCCAGACGCATGGGATTCAGTCAAAGCAATGACCCTGAGGACACGAGAGTCAATTTACCACACCTCCACCGGCCTTGAGCTTACTTGTGGCGATGCAATTTCGCTATATCAGTATTTCTTTGAGCTTTGCCCAACCAACCAGAAGGTTTCTGTGCAGATCTGCAATGAGGTTTGGATCGCCACTCTTCTTTGAATTCATGTAATAACAGGGACAGGTACCCACTCTCTATGACATTCGCGCCCGTAACAACATTGTATTGAAGGTCTGGGGTCCAAAGCTTCTTACCATCAAAACTGTCGAGAGGGTACAGTCCGGTGTTGTCGATGGCTATTTGACGGGATGCCACAACGGACAGATCCACTACATTCTCGCCTTTGGCAGAATCGCTACGAATCCGGAAGTCGTAGTGGATATGACAAGACGGCAATATGGCGATAATGGAAAGGGCATCTTTGGAGAGAACTACTTCCTTGGTCCTATTTCTCAGTACATGGAATCGATGAAGAGTATTTGCGAGAGGGTTGATGCTAGCCAGATTGGAGCACATGTCACGGATCAGCGAGTAAGCCAGCGTGATTGGTTGACTACTTGTGCAGAACGGGCGATGGCACGTTGGAAGAATAGAGAGAATGAGGGATGGTGCGAGTATTGTGGTAAAGGTGGAAAGCTATCGAAGTGTAGTGGTTGTAAAACGGTTAAGGTCTGGTTCTGTTGCAGAGAGCATCAGAAATGGGGATGGAAGTTACATCAGCACACCTGTGAAAGGAAGAATGAATCCGGGTCCCAAAGCGAAAATGTCTGAGATATGATGAATGATGCTACTGGGTTCTAGCGCTAGTGGGCACCTGAATATCAGCATTCATGGTAGCAGCACGTACATACTTGGAACAATGCATCTCCTTTCATACACAACACCGAGATGTTTCTAGCTTTTTCAGGTGGTCTATGAATCTTCTGGAATGCACCAGCCTTGCAATCAAGAGCTATGAAGATGTATTTAAATAATTCCTATCGGCCTTTATGTTTTGAACTTCTCTGGAATAAACTCGTGAAGCTCTCCTGGCCTTGGACATTTTCTACGTCTAACTAACTTGGGAACTGAAGCTCAAATCAACCTCAAACCACGACAAGATGGCGCCTCCGGAGCCGCTTGTGATCCCCCTTCGAAGCATCACCACGTTACTCAAATATGAGCGGACAACCTCCCATCCACTATTCCACAACATGAGAATTTTGCAATCCAGTATTGCTGATCCGGACTTGATTGCGCGGATAAGAGCAAACCCACAGAGCACCAAGACTCCTCAACTGAGCAGGGTACTATTTCCTAATGAAAATGGCACCAAAACAATCGAGTATGTCCCATCTAATCATCTCCAGACCATTTCTGATGCCGAATATTTGTAGGAGCACCCACTTTGTGATCTTTCAGAGCTTCTCAGAGCCCAAGGCCACACTAGCAGATCCTCCTTCCACCATTTACGAAGTCCATCCTGATGCCGACTATATTAACAAAGCTCGCCTCACTTTCGCCGACCGAGAAATGATTTATCAGGAAACTCGTAATCATGACGGTTGTTATAAAGCGGCAGCACTTTACCGGGAATTTTTGGGTCTTTGTCCAGCTGGAACAAAATTCTCGGTTCAACTCGCAGGTGAGGTACGCACAGTATCCCTTCATCTCCTCGTCCTCCCAAAAAGTACTGGCCCTAACCAGGGAACTTTTAGACACCAATCTTGGTTGACCCCTATTCCCTTTGGCGTTTCGACTACTCCCTCACGGGTCCGAAGCGCCACTTAATGGCATCAATTTTATCGAAGGGTATAGCGGTGCCAAATGGAACTCGCGACGGCGAAGCGCACTGCATTCTGGGATTTCGAAAACTTGACAGATTGGGAGAATATCTTGTGCTTGATATGACCCGTATGCAGTATGGTGAGAACGGCCGAGGTAAATATGGGGAAACTTACTTCTTGGGAACTCACGAGCAATGGTTTAGGTCAATGGAGAAGATTTGTACCGGGCTGAAGTTTAACCCTAGTATGCTGAATCCTACGCATAATGAGAAAGGGACGGGGGAGGTTGAAAAGAGGCTGGAAGCATGTGCTCAACGAGCATTGCAACGCTGGATGAACAGAGAAAATGAGAAATGGTGCGATTATTGCGGTAAGGGTGGCACAAAGCTGTGGAGATGTGCGGGTTGCAAAGTTGTCAAGTTTTGTTGCAAGGAACATCAAATTAGCGGATGGAAATTGCACAAACACACATGCGTGGGAAGAACCAAGAAGAAGACAGAGACCAAGACTCAGTCCAAAAACTGAAAATCCTTGGGCTGACAAGAAAATTGGTGCCACCTTGCCATGACCTACGATCTCAGATCGAGATAGTCAGGGAAAGATGACCTTGCGAATAAAAATAAAAGCATTGCCGTAAACATGTCCCGTAAATTAAAATACCATCTTGTGCTAACTCTTGGGAGTAATCAATAAACGTCGTGTCAGTGTAATCTCGAGCCGTGGACATGACGCTAAACCGGAATTTCAACAGTTGCGAATGCATCCGATCACTTCAACGTTCCAACGCTCTTAACACCCTTTTACACTTCCCCATTCTTAGTTTTGTTTAGTAGGAGTTTATTTAACCCGCCTCATGGAGCCACGCGCTGCTTGGAGAGGCGCCCGGAGGGGGGAAACCCCATCGCAGGGTAACCTAGATGTGTAAGCGTCGGACTGCCTATATTTGGGGATTGCATTTAACTTTTTTGGTCTTTTTCTCTTCCTTACCTTCTTATCTTCCCTTCGGTATTTCTTCCCTCTTACCACTTTCCCCATTTTCGTTAAGTTTAAACTAAGAAATTATTTTCGTCGCCGATTACCGGCAGTGTTGGGATTAGTGCACTATAGTGCACTACATATTTTCAAAACTAAACTGGCTGTAGTGTAGTTTTAAAATAAAATTTTAAACTGAGTCGAGAAAAGGCAAACTACACGGGCTTAGTTTTGCTAGTTTTAAAACTAGATGCATATAAAACCCTTGCATAAATCCCACATAAACCCTTCATATCTTACATAAAAAAAATTGAAACCTAAGGATAAAATACCGAAAAGTGGGAATAACCTCACTTTCCCGGACTCGAGCCACGAGGAGTCGAGGATACCACTCACCGCCGGAGGTTTTTTGTCCAATTAACATTAGAATCTGCTAAACTATCACCCTTTTAAGCTAATTCCCCCCTTTTTATCTAGTGTACATAGTGTTTAAAACTGGCAGTTTAAAAATTTAAAACTACACGCACGGCCAGTTTAAAATTTTGATTTTAAACGGGTCGAGAATTGGCGTAGTGCACTAAACTGGCTAGTTTGTAGTTTAGTTTTTTCGACCCGCCACTAATCCCAACACTGATTACCGGGTAACCTAGTTGTGCGAGACACCCCCAACAAAATTCAGGGGTAGAAGTTTATAGTTTATTTTCTCGTCTTCCCCTTCCTATACCCCCTCGGTATTTCTTCTCTGTTACCATTTTCGCATTTTTCCTTAAGTTTAAAAGTAGGAAATTCTTTTCGTCGCGGATTACCGGGTAACCCAGTTGTGCCAGACGTCCCCAACAAAATAGATTAGTAGAATTTACAATTTATTTTCTCGTCTTCCCTTTCTCTATTCCCTCCACCGTCTCTCTCGCTTGTCATTTTCACAATTCTCGTCAAGTACAATAAAAAGCAAAAAACTTTTTTCGTCGTCGCAAATCACCGGGTAACCTATCGCTTTATGCGCGACTGCTTGTCACTCGATTTTTTTCGTCCGCGCATACAGATCTCCGGCACGCTTATTTTTTTAACTTTAAACCTCTTTTTAAAAATAACCACTCATTATTTTATTAAAATATTAAAAATATAAGCTCTTTATATAAGGGTTCTATATGAAATCTTTTTTTTATAATTTTAAATCTTAAACTAAAAAAGTCGATTTTTTGATGTTGAAGTATTTTTGTATTTAAAAATCATCGAAATGCTCCTAAAAATTAGCTATTCTAATTTAAGGTTTAAAATTATAAAAAAAAGATTTCATATAAAACTCTTATATAAAGAGCTTATATTTTTATATCTTAATAAAATAATGGATGGTTATTTTTGGAATGGAGGTTTGAGTAGGATTTCGGTGTAATGGGCAAAGTCGTGCACAGATCCAAAAAAATCCGAGTGACAAGTAGTTGCGCATAAAGCGATAGTTGTGCAACACGTCCCCGGCCAAATTAAGGGGTAGAATTTGAATTCCTATTTCACGATGACCTAAATAAATATACTAGGGATATTGTATTTATAAAATCTAAAGCCTCGAGGTCCGTTGGAGATTAGAAGTTCAATTGTTGTTGTTGTTACATTCAAGTGCGCGAATCTCGCTTAAGCCTCAACACCTCCTATTTCCTCATCCAACACGAAACTCACACCAGAGCTTTCTCTACTCTTCTTTTCTGACCAGCCCCCATTCCATAACAACACCCTTTCGCAACTATAGCACACTCCCATCTTTCTCTTTTCATTTTTTTGGTCCTAACCGGGTAACCTCGAGAGGATAAGCCAACCACCCGGCAAAATTCAATGAGGGTCAAGTTAATAGTGCCAGAAAAGAATTATATAGTATTAAATCGTTAGGTAATGCCTCGTTGTTGACTATCCGGTAAGTGTAAGTAATTAAATAGGTAAGTATGGCGGATTCAATCCAAAGTCGTATGTAACTCCTAAGATCGGTGCCTATTAAAACGCATCCCATAACCAGAACCCCTCCCTTCATCCCGTTGTTAAAATACAATTACAACCCTCTTCCTCTCATCTTCTCTAATTCTTTCTTCTTCTTTCCAAACTTGAAGCAACTCTCTCGCCTAAATCCCGAGCATCCCCACATCGAAGTCGTTTTAAATAAAATTCCCATTCCCAGGACCTTGCCCATTATCTCCTCCAGGCCGATGTTGCGAACGACGAGGCACCGGCGGAAAATCAAAATCCCCTCTCAAAGCATCCCAGTCCACCCCCCTAACATCCTCCTCCCCCCTCGGCGGCGGCATCAAACTTTCACCCTCTGTATTCCGCGAGTACACACTACTAGACGGATACCGATCTCGCAAACTCTCCTGCGTTTGCTCGGGGGGAGTTCTAGATTGTGCGAAATCTTGAGCTTGAGTTTGCGTTTGGGTTTGAGGTGGTGGAGGAGAAGGATACATCCTTCTCAATCTGTCTTGCATACTCTCAGCCCGATGTCGAGCTGGAGACTGAGCCCGACGGGGCCGAGGCGGAGGCTGGATGCTGGGTCTTCCCTCGAGTCTTCGAAGTGCGGCGGCGCGTTTCTTTTCGCGCTCTTCGGGGTCGGATTCATCGGCGTCTTCGAAGCGGCCTTGTGCGTACGTCGGTTGATAGCCTTGATTGCGTTGTTTCTTGGAGACGTGGTCGGAGTCGTTGTGGGTGAGAGGGGAGAGCTCGGGAGAGGATAGAGGAGAGACTTGATCGTAGGTTTGGGGTGGACTGGCGCTGCGCTTTATGATGTCGAGGGGTTGGGGTGTTATGGAGGGGCGTGGAGAGGAAAATGAGAGGGGAAGTGCTTTGCCGGGGGTTAAGACAGAGGGCCATTCTGTGTTTGGTCGCTCAGAGGTGTTTGGGGTTGGAATTTTAACGGGGTTCACTCCTCGTCCTTCAGGAATCGAAGAATTTGCAACCGCAGTCGATATCTGATTGTCCACAACACTTCCATTCTCTCCAAACATGGTCCTCATGTTCTGCAAAACATCACCAATACTCTCCGGCCTAGTATCCGGCCTTGAAGGCGGCGGCGTTCTCGTATTTGGTGGTAGACTACTCGAAGGCGTACTCCCTCCAAAGTGCTGAAACTGGTTCAAGTCTGGTACGTCTTTTGAAGCGGGTCTTGGAGGACGAGTTGGAGATCGTGGTGAGCGTGGCGATCGTGGGTACGGTGGAGATGAAGAGCCTTCTTGTACAAGAGTTCGCGAGCCATCACTGGTGGATGAGCCAGCGTATATGCCCGTATTGGAGTTCGGCTTTTCTTGGTACTTGTATGGATCGTAGGTAGGATAGTTCGTTGTAGGAGGAAGAGTAACTTGCGAAGTCTGCAAACCACCATGTTCCGGCATAACTTCCATCGGAGGACTTCTCAAGCCCGTCCTACTAGGATACCTATCTCCCCCTGAAATACGCGAAGAACCACCCCTTGACGGAAACTGAGGATTAAAAGTCGATACACTCTCAATCGGACTTATCGGGCTCCTGAGCGGTGTAGAAGAAGTTGGAGGAATAGGAGGCGGACGATAGTACTCTGATACGGTTGTTGCGATGGAGTTGCTGATTACTGTTGGTGCAGTGTGTTCAGTGGATGCTCGGTCTGACATCAGGATTGGTTCCATTTGCGATGCTCGAGGGCTTTTGTGCATCCAGGACATGATCGTCTGGCGTGGATTCTTGTCTTTTACTTCGTATGTTGTCATTTCGTCAGGTCCCTTGCATTTTAGTTCCAAGGAATCGGTGTCTTTCTTCTTTTTCCGAAGGAAAAACCAGCAGAGCAAAGCGATCAGAGCTATTGCCACAATTCCTCCCACAACTCCACCCGCTATAGCACCGGTGTTGCTTGTGCTTCCTACAGTTGCCGGCTTTGAGCTAGTTGCGGGAGTAGAGCTAGTTGTGTGAGTACCGGTGCTCGATGCCGTAGGGGTTGCGGTAGAGAGTATTGTTGTGGTCTGCCAAATCGTACTTGTTGTGAAATGATTTCTACGAGCCTTGTTAGACATTTATCTTTGGTGAGAACGGTGTAACTTGCATTCCATAATATATAGTAGTGTCTGGTGTTACCGTAGTAGTCGTTGTGATCGACAAGCTGGGATAAATTTCAACCAGAATGGTCTCTGGGACGGCTATTGTGATGCCTGTCACACCAGCCGAAAGGGTTGACGTTACGTCTGTTGTAAAGGTAGCAATGACAACATTTCTGTTCGAAGCCTTTATTAGCAGGTTACTGGTTTTCAAAATTCAGAATACTTACCCTGTGGGCTGTTGGGGCTGGGGAGGGATAAATGTAACAGTAGTTGTCCTATCGGTATAAGCGAACACAATATCACTCTCCGTAATCGTAACTGTCGGTTCGGGACTAGTGGGAGCTGCCGATCGTGTTGTAGTTGGAGCTGCAGTCGGAAACTGTGATGGTGTCGGTACAGATTCTGTTGGTTCCGCTGATGTTACTGTGACAGTACTTTCAACAGTATTCGTTGGTCCTGGGCCTGTCACCCCAATAGTAGTTGTGAGCGTCGAGCTACTTGATCCTAAATTAAAAATAATGACGGAAGCAGTCAATGTAGAAGTGCCGCTGTCTGTTCTGTCCTGTATCATCTTATCATAATAAGAGATTGTGTTCGCATTATCGGTTTGAGTTGTGAACTGGCTGATAAGGTCTGTCGTTAATGAATCAGCCATTTCCGTAGCTGTTCTTCGCCTTCTCGTCATGGCCGCATTCTGCTCAAAAGGCCGTGAATTTACTGGAAGCTGGAGGCTTTGTGATGAAGAGTTCATCATGGTAGATGGCGGGAGTTGGTGTTGTGTGAAGATTATCTTGCTGGGAAACCGCTATGAGGCAGGATGTTGTGAAACCCGAAGCACTGATTGAAGGGAGGTGGTGATGTTGAAGCGAACGTTGGCGGAGAAGACTCCGAATGGTTAAGTGAAAATGATGTACCTGCCGATCCGTAATCGCGCTGCCATGGAATAGAAATATCGTTCATGCGCATCCGTAGATACGGTTTCATGCGCAAAGCAACCTCGTCGGCAGGTGCTGAGATATATTCGTTGCGACGTCTGGAATAATTTTGTTGTCGTGGAGAAGTTCAAAAGCAACCCAAAGGGTAGCTCTTGTATCGCGAGGTTGTGAATCATAGCTTCCGAGGTTTCAGTGAGCAATTCAGACAAGCAGTGTCTATCTAGGTGAATATTGTAAATCAAGTCTCTGCAAGACGAGGTTAATGGGAAGCTATCATGGTCTTCAAGGCGAGGACTCGTCACGAAAACTCCCAAATTTGCAATGCGACTGTTTTTATAGATCCTCCAACACTTCATATCTTGTTGATAACGATGAAAAAGGCTGCATATCTTGAGGTTAAATTGAAAGTGAGGACTTCGGGATGTTGATGTGGGGAAGTTAAGCATGGTTGTAGAAAGAAGTGAATAGCAACACAACAGGGGAACAAATTGCAGGTGCGAATTTGACTGGCTCTCCCGAAACCGAGTCTTATGATTCATTGGGGCTCGTTCTTGGAATTTCACAGAAACTTGAGAGTATGAAAGCGAAGAAATTAAAGGTTAAGAATCACAAAGGTCACTGCATTCACATTGGGACTTTCCACGAGATTCAGCTCATTAAGTATACAGTTGAACATTACGGCTCTGAAGGACACTTTCCGAGCTTCAGACGAAAGTAGATTCCTCTTGAACTAAAGGAAAGAAACTTATATATATGAGTTGATGGTTTCCAGACGGCAAGTCAAACATGTAGCACAGTATTACAGACTTACTACCCCCTTCTTCAATATCCGGAAAAGGAAATTCCTTTCAAAGACTATAAACTAGAGAGCAACCAACAACAATCAAAAAAGGCCAGGAAAATATCTACCCCCCCCCCCCCGAAATCAAATCCCTAATCCCAAAACTTCCCCAGCAAAAATCCAACATTCTCCTCCATTTCTCACGCGTGCAACCCCACGAAGCCACTTAGATATGCAAGATATCCCGTAAATTCTCCGAGAGATCATGAAACATCAAAACAAATAAACGAGTAGGAAGCGTGGGGTGTGGGGACATGACAGTGCAGAGAACGTGATGACTATGCTCGAGGAAGGAGTGAGAGACATCAAACTAAAACTCATGCGTGGGATTTTAAACAAAGAAGTTAAGCAGACCATGAAATGTACCTCGTTCACACATCTGTTCAACGTTCTGGAAAATGAAAAATGAACGAGGGAGCAATACAACTGTGGGTCACAGAATACAGAAAAGAAATAATCGAAACGAAAAATTTTCAAACTGCATACCACCGCCGATTTTTCAAGCCACTTGACCCAACCAAGAAATCCAGACTCTAAAGACGCAACAGTAAGAATTGCCTCAAAAATTCACCCAAAATATTCAACCACTTGATGACGTAAACTTCTTCCTTCCTGAAAAGCCGGCTACAGTACCGACTTTTCGAGCCGCTTGACCCGAAAAGAAAGGCTCCAGAAGTACGAGGGATAATTCCCTCAGAGATACCGACAAATCTCCAACCAAAGCAAACCAACTCCCTCCGGTGAACTCGGCTCCTTCAAATCCAACAGCCTACTCTCGCGACTATCTCCTATCACCTAACCCCATGTTCACCACCTAACTCCAACATCCGAACATCCCACGCACGTTGAAACCCCCAACACATGACTAGACCAGCAAACTCGATCCCAGAGACTTCCTATTTCAAAGGCCGTAGATCCGTAAATTGCACCTTCTGGATGTACGAGTCAATATATTGCGTTCATCCCACTTCTTTCGGTACTCGGAGCTCTGTGTTCTTGCCTCCGAAGGCGGCGAATGTGCGCCGAAGTCTTGATTTCGTAGGAAGACAAAATTGGTGAGCGGATGATGGAATATACACTTGCATAGGGTTAGCCCTAAGCACATGCTCTCGGCCTATCGAACGCAATAAACACCGGCACTTGGCTTGATAACCTCAGAGTCCAGCAGGGACAACCACCGGCAGTGGTCTCCAGAGCCTCATCACTCCTTCTATTCGAGGCAAGCGCGGACCGCGGATGTCCAAAGATGCCGAACACCAGGAATAGTGAACCACCGATGCGGAGGAGAGGTTTTTGGCAGTTGACGGAACTAGGAAGAATATTGTACCGAGTTCTCGGGGAAGGAGCCACGTGCGGGAGTGATGATGCATGTGATCTCCAGGGTCTTGATTTGATGCCCGGGTGAGGCAGGTGCAGATGAGGATGCCTTCGGATTTTGGGATAATGCCGATGTGGTAGGTACCAATGTACTTTCGAACGGACAGCAAATGGCTCCTGGTTGTAGGTTATGCAAAGGAAGGAGTATTAATCGATGTATAACAATGAATAATCCATCTCCATGAATTCTCTTCACCCCCATAAACCCCCTCAACACGTTGGATATCCCACGTCCCATTCGCGTGACCCAAGAATCCGGATTACCGATGGCAGTTGAACGACAACCGAGTGAGCCGTGCTTGCCGTCTCCTGCCAAGACAAGACCGTGCACGGCCACCTCCCCGCCTTTTTGCACTTCCTACCTTCACGATCCCCACGTTCGGAGAGAGGGGTTCGTGGTGTTGATGCAATTTTTGGTCTTGATGCGCTTTTGGTGTCGAATTTAGGTTGGAACGCCGAGAAGTTACCAAGGTAAGGACGAGGCAAGTGTAAAACACGTCGGAGTCTTGTCGGAATGGCATCGGCGGTGGAGTGAGTAGGAGACCGGGAGAAATACTTTGGTAGGGAAGAGGCGCGGAGATATCAAACAGAGCTAGCAGGTAGGGCTCACTCATCGCATTCAGAAACCGAGGAGGGAAACACATGATTATTGAAACATCTCGTGGGAACTCGTGAACGTCGTCGCCTGAGCACAGTCGCGCATGCCCTCCGACTTTCCGTGGTGAAGGACCCCGCGTTATCAGTCTGCCACGCGTTGAGCCTAACATTTCAACCATCATGAGGCCTTACTCACCGACCTTAGTCACTGGGTAACCCACCAAATCAAACTTGCTGCAACCTCTCTACCATCCAAGTCCGAAGCCGCAGGACTTCTTACCCGTACGAATACCGGGACTTGTACCCCTCGGTACGTACCTTTCTCACCTTCTTACTTGCATCTACAAAGGTACACTTCTTACACCACACTTCTTACACCTCCGCCGGCATGGCCGAGTAAGTAGTAAGTACACTTACATATCTCTTACATACATATACTTAGGTACATAATCTGCATTACTGGCACGATGCGCCGTCCTTCGCACAACATGAACCCAATCTACTCCGTGCTGTATGTGCTGTCGGATAAGCAGTCAGCGCACTACACCGCTTCAGCATCAACATGTCAAATCACAAGCTTGGCGGAGTTATGTTGATCTCGTGTCAGGCTCACACCGTGATGTCTTCGTATTTCACGTATAGACGAACAAGCGTGGTGTTGTGCTAACTGAAGACCGTTGTAGATATGTTCCCCGCAATTCCAATGGGAGGGAGGGAGGAGTCAACTGAGCCATGCGCTGCACCGCAATGCAGTCCGCTCATCGATAACTTTCAGAAGGTATTAAGGGGTGCGCCGCAGTCTTAACCGAGCCTCTTTCCTTTTTCTTCCCTTTCCCCCCTTTCTCGCTTCCCCTTTTCATCCCCCTTTCTTCTCGCTTCCCCCTTTCATCCCCCTTTTCTCTCGCTTCCTCCTTTCCTCTCGCTTCCCCCTTTCCTCTCGCTTCACCCCCCTTTATCCCGTTTCGTTTCACCCCATCGATCGTCTATTTCCAACCAACCAAGACAAATCCCCACACCTTCCAAACATCCTCCCCACAACCAAGCCGATTCAAAACATGCAATTTCCAAAAACATCTCAAACGTGCAATTTCCCCATGCCAGCCCTACGAGCCTCATCCCTAAACCATCATGCCGCTTAAAAATATAAATCGAGGTTGGAGATCTTTCTATTCTGGTGGGAGATCGAAACAAGAATGAAGGTGGGGGACTTTTGTTTTGGAAGGACGAGGAGATAATGCGATGAACGTATGGAGAGCCAAGGACGTGTTAATCGAGAGGTAGGAGGGCGACTTTGGACGAGAGTTGACTTCTGGTGGTTTATCAAGGAAAGTCGCATTGGAGGTAGGTGCCGAAATATCGTCATCGCGAATACACAGACCTCGCAACAGCGAGAATGCGATCATGACGCCAACCAACAGCAGCAATATTGACTCCGTACTCGATGTGTGCGCGTTTATGATGCTACTCCTTGGATACAAAAACTTAATCGCCTACCCCATGACATCTTCCCTCTGTCCTTAAATTTCTCGCCACTTACCACCCAAACTCGCTCTTCACGTTCACCCACAGAGAAATTACATATCTATATGCGATGTAAATTATAGCAATCGCGACTGTACATGTACAAAGATAGAAAGGATAGCTGGTTGAATTTATAATGCTTGTGCTTAGGGATTGCTGGTTGGGGTGATTACAAAGAAGCGAGATGATCGCGATAGATTAGATTTGAAATCAAAAAGCCAGAGACGGGAGAACTCGAATTGTACGTGAGATGGAGCTTTGAAATACAATGGAGTTATGATTGGAATTACAAACTCGTCCGAGGCTTTAATCAATAATCTATCCATCGAGTTCTTTGTGATTTCAGATCTTGATGAAGAAAGGGGAGTATGCATTGAGATGAGTGCTCGCCTGCAGGGTCCATTCCATCAAGCATCGAGACGTGACCCAGATACATGGACTCCCTCACCTACTCTATTCCCGTGATATCAAAATCAGGGACAACCTCTTTCTTGGGTTGGTTCATCTCGGCATACGTCAACTCCACCTCCCAACTTCCCTCTCATCGCAAACCTCCCTTTTCCAGTTTCCGTAACCTCCCTCCCAACTAGGACTACTCCCAACCTCCCTCCCAACCCAAACACACATCCCAATTCAAAATCCCCTTCCCCCTTTCCTATCGCTTACTCACTCAATCTCCCTCCTCTCCCTATCCATTCCAAATAACCCCCCTTCCAGCCTAGCCCCCCAATTAGGCACACCGTACCCGCAGTACCCGTAATATCCGTTACGCTGTACGATAAGCGAGTACCTCTCTTCCACCCCATCCCTCAGCCCAATCAAACAGGGATAACGGCGATCAAGCGGTGAAGTTCAACGCCCGACACCCGATTTGCCAAGGGTACGCATGGATTTTTCTCATGTGCGGTCCTGCAAAATCCACCCGAGAAGGACTCACAGTCTGGAACATAATTTTTTTTGTTTCGAAAAAAAAAAAACGTCGTGCTGTTGGTGGATATCATTTGCCAATAGATGCGTTGCACGTATTCCACCTCCTCGTTGGCGAGGAAATGAGGTTGCTTGCTTGCTGCCCAAGTGAAATGCTCAGAAGAAAGGGTGAGTCACGGGCAGAAAACAAACATTTGGTATCACAAGCCAAAGTGGATCCAAAATTTTGAATGTTTAGAATATTTTTCTCATTTTTTGTGTGTGATAATTAAACTAATCTTTCTTTGTACCCTGCTCAACCATTCGCGAATGCGAGGGAGCGAAAAAACAACTCTCCAATTCCAAATACAGTTCTCCCTTTAACTCCCAATGTGAATCTGACCCATGAGTGGTGTGAACTGTATGCCCAATATCTGTAATATATCTTCTAATCCTGCCCGAAGAATCCAAAAGTCGCTAAATGATGAAATGAAAAAGTGGTATTGTTGATGTAGAACGCCGTTCCCAAATGCAAACACGCTCGCTGAAAATCGCTAAAGACCAAGATATCCGTTTTGTCGTAGTCGTTACAAGGTGTTACTGAGGTACTAGTAGACACTGATTGCGCTTACGAGGCCGGGATTCCGAGGGAGGTAGAAACCATCCTCGAAGAAGGCTTGTTGTTCGGACGGTGGTATCGATGTGGCTTCGGCGGATTTGGAGTAGAAGGAGGTGGTTGCGATCTGTTTCCGTTGTTGTTCGGAGAAGGTTGGGAGGGAGGTGGATGGTGGTGAGGGTGGCATTGATTCGTCTTCTGAGGAATCAGAGTCGTGGTCGAGTTCTGGTGGTGAGGTGGAGCGTGATGGTGAGAGGGTGAGTTGGAGCGAGGCGTAGTCTTCTTCTCCGTCATCTTCGAATTCCTCTTCTTCCTCCTCTACTGGTGCTGCGGATGCGTGTGCTGAAACTCTTTGTAGTGCCATCATTTGTCCTTCCATCTCGACATCCTCCTCTGAGTCGTATTCCGAATCGCTGTCTGAGCTGTCGGCGTCCTCTGCTTGCCAGTCCTCCTCGGGGTCCTCGACGACAGTGTCGGCCCATTGAATGTGTCTTGGTTCTTCGCTCTTGGTGGATGCCTTCTTGACTGATTGGTTGAACCATGCTTCTTGTTCGTTCTCGGCATCTGCCAACTCTAGCATCAAAGAGTCGAGGAGGTTGGCATGTCCAACGAGTAGGCGGAGGTTGTGGTCTGAACGGGCAGCCTCAGAAGAGAGCTTGCCTCGCGCAGTGTGTGCGAGGTAGTATGTTTGAGTGACCGACATTGTTTTTCTTTTGAGTGGAGATACTGAGGAATGGGAGGAGGAGGAAGATAATGGTGATTGGGATGTGGTCGACATGGTGTTTATCTGTTGCTTAATCTTTGAATGACTCAAGGCAACAATTTTAAACGAGGCCGAAGACCGGTGCAGCGATAGACAACCGAGGAAGGTTGTTGAGTAATGGCCGAGGAGATGATTCGAGTTTGTTGTGACTGTGCTGTTTGGGAGTGATGTTGTTGATTTCGTTGATAGACTTTTATTCTGGTTGAATTGATGTCTTTGCTTTTGTATTGGTGTTGGGTAGTGGTGGTTGTGGTGTTCTCCATGGTTCGGGGTCCTCTTGATACTTGTATCTCACCCAACTGCTCGTGGCATCAACAGGGCTGATTCATAAAAACCGAAAGCTCCGCTCTTTGTTCGTAAAGGCCGGTGCGAGGTTAGCCCCTGGTCCCGCAATCCTGGGCTGGTCAAAGACTCATGATGCGCACGACCCACTTTCCCCACCCCTGCTCCTGCCTCGCTTTCTCAGCACCAGCCGCAACGCGGTGTACGGGTGTAAAGTGTAAAGTGCGAACCGCGCCAAGCTTCACCAGCTTTGGGTCTCTTGAAGCCTTCGGCGCCATATTTCCTCCGATGCTACTTCCGATTATTGATGCCTCCACGGATGCGCGTGCTGATGAGTAAATTTCTAAACTCCGGTCGCTAATTGCTCGCGCTGCCCCAACGGCCACGAGGATTTCGCGCGTCTGGCATCAGGCTGCCATTTGGGCAATCTTATCGGTGCTAAGAGTCGACCTTCGGTTCCCTCAGGGGTGTGGTGGTGGGGTCACGTGCGCCCGAGACCGAGTGCCGCCGGCCAGATTGCCAATTAGCCTACTCCTTTCTTCCGCCGAACGCGTGCGAAGCCTGTTGAGGCTTAAGCTTGCATCGTGAAGCCTGTAGAGCCGCCCTGTACAGCCTGGGAAGCCCTGAAGGGGAACCTCAACGTACCCTAACGTTCTACCGGCCGAGTACTCAGACTCGTGGCAGACTTTCGCAGCCTACGAAACACCGTCTGAAATTCCCCAGCGACTACCTGGGCCCTCGGGCATTGGCAAACACCAGCATGGCATCTCTTTCCAAGCCGCTTCACTACAGCAAACTCACTACCAAATCATTCTATTCACTTCCCCGCGTTGCGATTGCCATGGTTTCTTTGCCGCGCACGTAGTTTCACTAATTGCGATTTCGGTCGGGGTTTAGCTATCGCCAAAAACAACGCCTTTTAGGGAACCCCAGGATGACAAACGCCTCAACGACGCCCTACCGCTCGTGAATCAATCGGCATCGGAGTGACAAAGCAATGAGCATGACACCATCAAGCATTGAACTTCTTGGAATTATGAATTCTTCGTCTCGTTACGCCGATTCCTCATTTGGCCGTTTCAAACGTCGAAATATTAATCAATTTCCTGCTTCTATGCTTTGGCATGAAGTTGATTTCACGACTCACCTAAGGTTATGGATGAGGGATGACTACAGCCCTTTCCAAGCCTTGGATTGTTTACTGTACTGTACCCACGATATCCACCCACTGAACTGACGCATAGAAACGTTGTCCTCGCTAATATCCTACACACGAGGAAGTTCACTGTACGGTCATACCGATGGCTCCGCAGTGAGAGAAGGGTTCGAAACTGGCCCTGACTGTCCCTGAAATTCGATCTGGCCATCAAAAAAGATCGTTGTGGAGGCCATGAAAGCCCTCATAAATCTCTCACACAGCCTCAACCGTGCACGAAACAACAGACAGCGTCGCCTGACTTCTTAACCCCCAATATCTCCTCTTCTTACGGCCTCACTCCTACATGGGAAATTGGCTCTGCAATGAGGCCTTTATGCCAATTGCCCAACTACGAGATTAGGATTTGAGGAGTCTCTTCGCCACATTTCTCATTGCGACAATTGCTGCATCTTCAAAACAGCCTCGCCGGCCTCCAACATTCGGCCGCTCGCCGCAGATATCTCTCTGCCGCATTCCCACTGCCGCGCTGGGAGGCGCAACGAAAGCGCCAACGAGGCCACGAAGATACCGGTCGGGAAAGAACAAGTCCATCTTGTCTCTCCTTCGCTAAAACGCAAATTTCAATAAGGGATGGGCTTCAAGGCTTCCGATGCGTTGTATCGTTTAGTCGGATAGCGGAGCCAAGTACACACGTAAGTAAAGGACCAGTTGCTAACACTTTCGTTTGGTAACTTGGAGAAGGGGACGATGGACTGCACCACGTAAGCAGGATTGCAACGTATCAGTCTTGCGCAGCTAATCATCACCACGCAACGCATCGTTAGGCAACCAGAAGTGCAGAAGAGCGGAAATGCACCCAGCCACATTCGAAAAACAGAATACTCACTCGACAGGCAATTTCAATTTAACAAGTGACTCCTCCGATGTGCATGCCGATATCTAAATCCCGAGGCCTCTTCGTCTGCATTTCCGTTTTTGGGAAGAGAGACGTTAGGGAGTCATCCAAGATGCGAATGCGGATGCGGATTTTTTTTGTGGGGAATCTGCTGCGGGAGTAGATCCTTCGTACTACACCATATCTAGTCTCTCTGACTTTCTCGCCCTACCTCGCGGGTGCCTACCCTTTTGGGGTAGTTTACGTACGCTCGGATCCGGGTGGTTTGTAGGGCTCATTGATAAATCGCGGTAAGCAATTCAGGTACGCGAGGTGCCCAGATGCATGTTCGTGCTGATATGCCCTAAGAAGGTCTCGTTTATTACCCCGGACTAGAAGGAAGTTCGAGGAGGCACTTTTGCGAGTGGGAGGTAGACTTTGTTATGCACGGAAGTTCGTGGGTATGAGTGAGTATGAGTATGAGAGGACTCAGACCCCGCACCATTGTGTCACTGAAGTTCGTGGAGAACTTTCATCCGCGGATTCGGCAGATTTCTCAATTTGTGGTTGTGCTTGATGACACGCGTTTCTTGTCAGCACTTAGGTAACCTTCTTCGTTTTCGCAGAATTCGATATTGAGATTTTTGTAGACGTAGACGTACTAGATCCACCATCCCGAGAATCGGGATCAAAGTACCGAACGCCGTGATCCGTTACCGCAATTTTTGCCAGAGGGTCTCAACATATTGCTTACCTAAAGTAGTAAGTCCCATCAATACCAACCTATCACCATCCTTTACATACGAACAAATGTAGATCCCAAGTTGCTGGGCCTCGGTCTCCTAAAGAAATCCATGGGCCTGGAAGCTTGAAAAATCCGAGTGCGCAATCCAGTCCGAGATAACTTTATTCAGTGGAGACTCTCAAGATCTTCCCTTCCCTAGTTCGGATGAGGGTTCGGCCGTAAGTAAATGGGGGTGATTGGTTGGGATGCGATGGGTGAGTAATATGCATGATGACGGCGTTGGAAAGCCGTGCACCGAAATTTGTAAATGGTGCGCCGGGTGAGTAATCGGGGTTAGGTGACAAAGAAATTCGTCCGAGGAGTCTGGAGTTAAGGGGACGCTTGTGATTGGGTGCTTGGTGTGCTTTCGGATTTTGGATTTAGGAGATACTGTTGTGAGCGATTTCGGGTTTTGGGAAGGTATGAAAGAGATGGGTCCCGCTGTTGAGTTGAGGATTTGATGCTTTTCGGATTTTAAGGGGAGCCGAAATCGGAAATAGGTGAAAGTATGGTATTGACGCATACAATTTCAATTCATCTCCTCGTCAAGATCAAAATTTCTTCAATTCTTCTTGGGTATTTTGTTAATCTTGAATCTTAGGTCAGGATATACGAGGGAGATCCTATCCGTCGCATTCGGGAAATAAGCTTCTTCGTTCGGAATCACGTCGATCTTAGTTCGACTCCCGGATGTTTCTACTTCCTCTTTCCGTGAATGTCGGATTTTTGTTTGGCTTGATTGAATTCCATTCAATAATTACAATTGAATTGCGGGACTTTTGCTGGATGCCTACCAGACTATCATATTGATAAGTAGTAGGCTATGCGGTCGTGCAAAAGTCACTTACGTACTCACGCGAGATGTACGCGATCATCAATCATCGGCCGACCCAATTCTCCTTGCATTTCGCACGGCGGTCTGACTTTGTGCCATCATCCCCAGATTCGCACAGCCCAAAAATTCATTTCGGTCAAGACGGCGAACCTAATTGGGTTCGCCAGCTCGCAGGCTGACAACCACACGCCTCGGTCCTGTGCGAGCCCCGGAAGCCTATTGGTGCTTTCGCGATTGTCAAGTCAGCGAGCTTTCCGGATAGGGTATGTCTGGAGTAGGTGCCACGTTTTGTGGTTGGGGGCTGAAATGTGCAGGGCTGAAATTGGTGGTTCGCTTGCCCGGTGTACTTCTTTTGTTTGGTTCAAATTTCGTCCGCCGTCTCACGACAGCTCCTCCGTTGGTCATGAGAATTTCCTCTATAGGGAAATTTTGTCCGAAGCATGAATGGATTGGAGTGCTGACGCTAGCATGCCACGTTGTCGCTTCGGATTTGAAATACCCAGCTTTTGGGAAACGAGAGGGAGGTGAGGGCCGAGGTTGGCTTGGGGGCGTAAGATCACTTTTTTTACGTGAGATGGAGGTTGGTTTGACGGGGGTGAGCCACGTGTGGATGATGGTAACCGCTGGAAGGTTTTGGTTGTTTGGGATGTTGATGAGGTGAGAGGTCTCTTTGGGGTTCATTGGTGGTGCCCAGGTACAGTATGTCGCTTAGGAAAGGGGGGAGAGGGGGTCGGTGCTCAGGAGAAATTCGCGAGTTCAGCCTTCAGCCCTATGTGGAATCCCGCGGTACGGTATACTCAGGTAGGAGCTTTTCATTTGCGATAAGCCATACCTCTCTTACACGAAGACATGGTTGCCATGTGGCACCAAGCATGGAATTGAGAATCTTGAGGAGAGGGCAATTGGTCTTACGACCAGAGTAAAGTTACCGGGTCCAGATTAGAGGCGCAGCCCTCAATTTTATCCATCTGTCTTCCCCTTGATATTTTCTTTCGGCTTTTTAAAGGCACCGGGATCCTTTGCTTCAGGCACGAGCGAATTGCGAAACTTCGATCCGTTCATCTTAACATAAAGTGCCAGCTCAGAGGTAGATACAACATGAGAACGTATATCTTTCTGGTCTTTCGATTTCATTTAAATCTTCTCTACTTTTCCCGAAAATCTGGACCAATTTTCGGTGTCAGTCAGATCACATATATAAGTGCTTCACTTCACATATTGTCTAGGAGTGCGCCTGGATTGTTAGCGCTTAGAATTGTTTGTTTGTTTAACGCGAAGACTCCGAGTGCACATCTAAGTACTTACAACGGTTTGAGATTTGTATCGCGTGTGTATTCGATGGTGATGGTGGTTTGAATAGCGGGAGAAAGTGCCGTATCAATTGGTTTACAAACTTCACTTGAGTCACTTGTCTTTCGGTTTAGACTTTGTGCGAGATTATAAGAGAGAATTAAGGTAAGGGTAGGAGAGGTGTAAGTATGATTTGCCAGGTCTCCCGTTTTGTTCTCTATTCTCTCAAACCAAATGGCAAAATCCCTCTACCGGTATCTAATCAATACAGTAATCACAAAAAGCAGCTCGTCAACAAATCAATACAGCGTGAACTTTCGATGCATATTTACAGTAGTTTCCTCGTATTTACTTGCGATCTCATAGTTCTAACTTAAATATATCGTATAGTTCTCCTTGGTATCATTTTGTAGGCGTCCGCAATCTATCTATAAAAGAGAGATCAAGTAAGCCCAGAAGGTAAGGTTGGTAGTCATCGTACCATTTTCGAATAAATTTACAGCGAAAAGTGGTGGGAGTTGATTCAGTATTGAGATTTCTCTATGGTTGAGGGGGTTTGTCCGGATTGTTTCCATTGCTTTCTAAAACTGGACGTGGGAGATTCATAGCGGCTGGGCTGGCGGGAATAATAGCTGATGAGACTTATAAGAGCATGGCGAGAGAATCTTGAAAAATAACTCCCTTTGTGCCGCTCGTATGAGCTCTTAATCCATCGTTTCGGACTCTGGCTAGATTTCATGGGCAGGAAATAAGTTCGTGGAAAGAGCGATATCACAACTGACCTACCCCGCGAATTCCAGAGATTTGTAATCGCATAGCAACGAGTTGGAATCAGGCAGCGATAAATGGTGGGAATCGATTTACCATTGATAGTTCTCCACGGCGTGACAGATGCAGTTCGTGCCAAGCGGCTCAGAACTTTGTCCCGTCTTGCAGCTGGTGAATAGACTCTGAGTGGTTCCCAGACCCCAGATTTTCCGGAATAGGAAAACCGAGGGTGTCATTCACGTTGTTATCACTTTCTTACATTTGTAAGCAATCAGTTCTTTATCCTTTCTGATATTTTTAAGATGTGAGCACGATATATTCACTGACAGTTTCTTTATTTTGAAGTTGCTTTTGCAGAAAATTATACTCGGCGAGGAAATCACTGACAACACCTCCACAAGAATGGCCACACAAGTTATCCAAAGTATTGCTTTGACTGAATTGATCACTCCTGCGCCCGCAAACAAGGTGTCAATTGAGGGCATCACTTGGCAGCCATCAGAAATCGAACCTCAATTTACCGAACCGCAAGAAGATGACCAAGGAAGGAAACTTGAAGATCATAGTACAAATGGAAACCAACAAGAAATAAAGTACCCCACTGGATTTCGACTAGCTATTCTCACCTTAGCTCTCATGTTAGCTGTCTTCATGATCGCCCTAGACACTGCAATCATCGGTATCTCCATCCACGCCAAAATCATCCAAAGGCTAAATTCATCCACCAGCAACCGCAGTCCCCAAAATCACCACAACCTTCCACAGCATCGACGACATAGGATGGTATTCCAGCGCCTACCTCCTCCCCCTCACCTCCCTCCAACCCACATTTGGAAAAATCTACCAGTACTTCCCCATCAAAAATGTCTTCCTCACTTCTCTTCTAGTCTTTGAAGCTGGAAGTGTGATCTGTGCCACGGCATCCTCGTCTTCGATTTTCATTCTCGGACGAGTGGTCGCGATATTCGCTGGTGGGGTTACGATCACGGGGTATATTGTTCCGCTTAATAGGATTTCGATTTTTGCTGCGGCGCTGGGTAGTATGTATGGTGTTGCTGGACTTACTGGGCCGCCGTTGGGTGGGTTGTTCACGGATGTGAAGACTTTGACGTGGCGGTTTTGTTTTTGGATTAATTTGCGTGAGTTTGCATCTACCGTGTTAATTGGTTTAGAGCACCATCACCTTCCTATTTTGACCCTTATTGTTCCAGGACATTTAAGAGAATAGAGGTAAAAATGACAGGGGCCTAGGTTTACCCCAGAGGTCTCTCCCGTTTACCTCAATTCTCTTTAAGGATGTGGAACAATAAGGTCAAAAACGAGAAAGGGTAAACCGATATCATCAACACTTCAATGAACTAACGAGAGTTCTAGCATTTGGTGGTCTGGCAATATTGATGGTTCTCATTGGGTTCCGGGCACCGGTACGCGTACCTTTGGAGCTAACAATGAAGCAAAAATTGAAGAGAATGGATCTTGGAGGGACAGTTCTGTTTATCTCAAGCATATGCTGTCTTTTCTTGGCATTGGAGTCAGGAGGATCTCAATACCCTTGGTCTGATGCCCGTATTTGGGGATTGCTGCTTGGATCTGTGTTGTTGATGGCTGCCTTCATTTTCTTACAAAGGCACTTGGGAGAAAAGTAAGGCCAAAAACTATCATACTTTGGATTTTCAGACTAACTGAACTTACAATCTTAGTGCCACCATACCCCTCCGTATGTTTCGTAACCAAAGTCTCGTATGCAGCGTCCTAGTCGCCATTTTCATGTCCATGGGCGTTAACACACACACCTTCTACCTCCCATTCTACTTCCAATCAGCCAAGGGAACAACAACAGCAAAATCAGGTCTCCTCATGCTTCCATACCTGCTGGGCGTCACAGCGACGGAAGTTGCCGTTGGCGCAGCCGTCGTCTTCGTCGGATACTTTGGGCCATTTATGTCTGCGGGAACAGCCATTTTCACAATTGGAGCAGGTCTTTTGACTACACTACAAGTTAGCAGCCCGACAGTTCGTGTGGCAGGATATCAAGTCATATCGGCTGCTGGATTTGGCTCAAGTTTAAATCTTTGCGCGACGGCGGTACGAGCTTCTGTAAGCGACGAGAATTTACCTATTGCGAATGGACTTACTGGTTTTGGACCGTACTTTGGTGGTGCGCTGGCAGCAAGTCTTTCGCAAAATATATTTCGCACGGAACTATCTCATCGCTTGATGCAAAGTATTGGGGCAGAAGATACGGCGTTGGTCATGTCGGCTGGGGCAACTGGTGGGGTGGGACTAGTTCCAGCTTCGATGAAGCCAGAGGTTTTGGAAGCGTTCGCTGTTGCGGTTGATAAAGCTTTTATTTTGTCGGTAGTTGTGGGTGCTCTGGGCTTTCTTTCTAGTCTTGGGATTAAGTGGAGAAGTATTAAGAAGGGAAAGGAGGAGTAAGTGGATTCTGAGAATAAGCGCTGAATTGAGCGACAATGCGATATCCTACAAGACCTGTTTAGGCCACCACAGATTGAAGACTTCCCGGTATGAGTTTCACTTTCTCTGGCTTAAAACAAACTTTTGATAACGCGCTCTGATACGAATCATGCCATTTTACTACTCAAAACAGTACCGTATTGATTGGTTTAGAGCACCCTCCCTCTCCCGTTTTGGACTTCATTGTGGCAGAGCATTTCAGAGAATACAGATCAAAATGACAGAGGTCTCGTTTACGGGAGAGGCTCGTTCAGGGGAGAAACTCTCCCATTAACCTCAATTCTCTGTAGTGAACTGACACAACGAAGTCAAAAATGGGAGAGGGCGGGGCCGACGGGCGCGCTAAACCAATTAATGCGATAGACACCAAGTAAGCTGCAAGCAAGTACAGTAGCGTTGCCGTACTAGGTACCACGGACTTAAATTTGAAGCATTTCCGGTAGAAGTGAAGCGAGCTTTAAATCACGCAGATGAATCCTGCCCGCGGAGATCTTTGAGTCAAGATCGTTGTTGGTTGTCGGTCGTTCGTGGTCCAGATTTGAGGTCCAATGAAGTCATTGAGCGCATCCGCAGGCTAGTCGGGGTACGGATCGTGCTATATCAGGCATTCTATTATACCCCCCCCCCCCGGGCAACCGGAGCTCATTCCGGTATCTCGGAGGCTCAAAAAGCCCATATCAACTTTGCTTTCTGCTGACAATAGGGCAAAAGCTCGCAAGCTCGCTTTAGATTAATTAATTGGTTTAGAGTAACATTCCCTCCCCGGTTTATAATCTCATTATACCAGACCGTTAAAGATAATTGAGGTCAATATGGAATAATTCTCCCGATTTCAGGATATCGCCCATTTTGATCCTTCATGCGCCTAGGTATAAGAGAGAATTGAGGTTGAAACCCAGGACCTAATGGGTGGTGCCCAAACCAATTATTAATAATGCGGTAGGAGCCGGCCACGCAGCAATCTAGCCGAGGGTCCGGCTCTTGCGAGGATTTAGGGGGGGTCCCGGATCCTAACCAAAGTTCGGCAAAAGGTATGCTCTACCATGGTAATACCATGGTACCATACCTTAAAATACCTACCTTTTTAATCTGAAAAAGGTATGGTAACCT
>QYAP01000811.1:0-17566 GCA_003988905.1 Hymenotorrendiella dingleyae
TAGACCAACAGTGAACTGCCCAAAAAGGGACTATTATTGGATGGAAGTCCAATATGCTACTCGACTACTTGAGGGTCACAGATCTGGACCTGTAACAATATTAAAAGTATATTATTTATATATTAAAAGTAGATATACCCTATTTTATTAATATATTAATAATATATATATTATAATCATATAATTAATAAAGAATTAATAAGCCGAAGTTTTTACTAATATCTTTTAAAGGCATTAAAAGGGGGTTATTATATAAGTTTTAATCTTTAAAAAAAACTCTTTTAATAAATATTTATCGTTTATTTAAAGAAGCTCTTTCTAAGGCGTTAAAAGAGGGGCTATTATATGAATTTCAGTGTATATTTACTTGTATTTAAAGGAAGGAAGGGGATCATATAAAATGATATATTACCCTTTTACAGATATTCACCTTAACGCTTGCAGGAGTCCGTTTCACGTGATTATTCCTGCATACCAAAAAAGTGAGGATATACTCTTCTGCGAACGGAATGCAAACAGACCAGAATGCCTTAAAAATCAGTCCTAAAATCAACCCCAAATCCGAATGCGTAGGGTCAAAAATCCTATCACAAGAAATCACCCCTTTCACGCTTAAACCAAGCTTAGAAGTGCCTCCTGGGGGGGAAGGCTTACAGAAGGGGGGGGGTGAAGGTTCTATTCTAGAACGCATGCCCGGAGGAGCCCGGAGATAAGCCAAAAGAGGAAGTAAATTACTATTTAGGCAGGTGTACGCGCAAATATTAATTGGAAGCACATTCAATTCTAGAAATTGCGTTATGAAGTCGCTACCGACTTATGCAAATTTTGAAAGCTCCCCGGGTCAATTTCGAATAGGTAGACGTGGCTTAAGGAGCGTATATTACAGCAATTTATTCAATTTTTTCCACTTCACTTCGCCCGTGTCATCCCATCACCATCACAATGAAATATGAGTTCGGTTCTGGAAGAATGGCGCGAGTGGGGTGAAATTCAACGCATGTACTGTGCCTTGGGGATGGGCGGGAGATGAGCGATATGAAGTGGAAACTGGACTTGACGAAAGTATTGGGGAGTTTGGAAAGTTTGGAGTTGTTGCCGAAACCAAAACCATCACCGAAAATAGAAATTGCCATTGAACAATTTACCTGAACTTCTATTTTCAGCTTCATGTCTCGGTACGTTGGTGTAAAAATTGACTTTTTCATTCACGTAGTGTCCAATGTTGACGAGGTGACTTTCGAGGTTGTTGATGGGTCGTCGGAATACAATGTGAGGCCAACCTGGCGCTCTGACGTGAAGTCGTACAGTAGTGCCAACCTGTGCCATTCTTCTTGAATTCTTGGAAATCCTCACAATTCTGTATCCGAAAAATTCAAAATTGATTGAGTTTCACTATAAACTAATGTCTTAGGCTCTGTTCGTTCACGCGGCGTGGCTTATTTTCGTTGTGAGGTCGTTCGACTTTACGGAAACTCTACGGAAACGTTATGTGGGTCCGCAATAATGAGGTGAGTATGAAGTCCGGACTTCATACTCTCTGTTTGGCTGGGGAATGGATAATGAGACAAGAATGCATTCTCTTTGGTGGGTCACGCCACGTGGATATTGTAAATACAAAAATGGGCACCGGAATTTGTCTTAGATGGAACGCAGTTTTATAAAAGCCACCGAGAATCGTTGCCAAATAGAGAACGATAATAAGCCACTCCGCGTGAACGAACAGAGCCTTAGACCCGATATGAGTTCATGTGTTCAATAATGTTGTAATAAAACGATATATTAGGGAACTTCAGAAGAAAATAATTCAGAAAATAATTCGTAAATTAATTCGTGCGGAAACCCACTCTACTACAGTAGTATGAATCACAAGGTAGAATGTTGCGCATAACACGGCTCTTTTGCTCAAGCACGCACGAGTCAAGTTGAAAGTGGTTCTGGGATGGTTGTAATGCTGAATGGTCTATCTCTGATGTTAGATTAGTACTTAATACTACAATAGAAAGCCTTCCTCTCCGTGTATTCATTAACTTTCATTCAAGGGTTAGCTTTGACTTACTGCGACTACTTGAAATGGGAATTAAAGTGAAAGAACAATCTACCAGAACTTCCCAAAAGTCTACCCCTTGCCCCCAAATCCATGGCATATCAAACTCCCTATAAGTAACTATCATACCATGAGTAATAAAACCCCATCTCTGGACCCATACAGGACATTATCATAGATTCCAGCAATTCACTCAAATTATTCCGCTTTCTTCATTTTCCACTAGCCGAAAAGTATATAAATTGAGACAATGGCGAGAAGAGATGACCGATATGACGTGCAATTGTTTAGAGGCAGTCAATGGTATTAAGAGACGGACGATGTGACGTGTAATGGATGGAAATACAAGGGAATTTAGAGATTGTAGCGGTGAAAAGGGGGCAGTTGATATGAAGCGGAAACTGGACTCGATGAAAGCACTGGGGAATTTGAAGAGTTTGAGTTGTTGGCGAAGGTGGAGGTGCTGCCGAAATATAATGTACCACCGAATTTTGCTACTTTCGAAAGCTCTCTAGGTAATGTTTCGATTGGCAGATAGTACGTAGATTTCGTCGACGACTAGCAGATCGCGGGCCTGTTCAACTATTATCTCTTAAGGAATACGATGTCGGCTATCAAGACGACAGATGCGAGCAAACCCATGTAACATCCTGGGCGTCGAAGTTGGTTACTTTCCCTTCTAGGTCCCTTGCGGGTTTCATATAATAGTCTAGAAAGGCTGGTATGCCACGTGCGCACTCGCGTACACTGCCTAATCGGTCCAAAATTTCCTCTTATGGATTATCTCCGGGTTACCCCTATCTGTAAACCTTTCCCCCCCCAGGAGGCTATTTTGAGCTCGGATTAGGCGTGAAATAAGTGATTTCCTGTGATAGGATTTTTGACCCTACGATTTTGGATTTAAGGTTAATTTTTGGGCTCATTTTAAGGCATTCCATTCCATTCATAAAAGAGTATATCCTCACTTTTCGATTTCGAAGACAAGGATTCTAAGGTTTCCCTAAATGTAAGGGCTACACAAATGCGATCATCGTCATTTCACGTAATACGCCCCCTTACAGAAAGCCTTAGATGCATCCCGATTCCCGATTCCCGATTCCTGATTCCCGAATGTACCCCTTACTTAAGCATCTACTTCTTAATGAACGTTGTAGACGACGTCGAATATATGACTAAGAATGGTTCAATAATCGTACTCAGCGCCCAGCTAACCTAATCCCTAGTTTTATACACAAAGTGGAAGAGATAATGGGAGGTGAATGACATTTTCGCTTAAGTCCCTGATCGAGCTTTCCGTGTCCATCACATTCGTTCTTACCCTCTTCTGAATTAGACCAGCTTCTACACGTAGGACTCCAACAACCCATCAATCAAATTCATCATGTAATCAATCTCTACCACAGTATCAACTCTCCACTATATATATACCCAAAACTGCAATCCCCAAATCCACATTCCCCATTACTTGCCCAAGGTACCACTTCACAACTATACGACACGTACTCAGGCGTGTACTTCCCTTAACCAAGCGACTCATGCTTATTAAGTATTTAATGTTGAAAGAACCAGAGAATACGTCAGTAATCGAAACCGGAGGTTGCCATTATGCAATCAAGTTGGGACGACGAGACGTCAAGAAATCAAACCAAGCTACTTGACACATCCAACAGCCTGGAGGATAATCTAATCTCACCGACGAGTGTATGTTGGACACCATTCCCATGTCCTACCCTGGACAGACGACTCCCAATCGAATGAATTTCCGCCTTCGACTATCTCAATCTCTATAGAATTTCTGTGATTCTACCTTGTCTCTGTGGATTTCGGCCTTGTCTCGTGGAGCTGCTGCGAATCATTTGTACTTTCTATAGAGGTAGATTTAGGGGGAAAGTGAGCTTCAAAGTTACTCTCCAATTCTCGAGCTGCTGTCGAAAAAGAAAGTGTCACCGAAATATAATCTACCACCGCGCGTTAACCCGAGAATTCCACAAACCTACTCTCTTTTCACCCATGGCATCATACACCTTTCGCGCGCTTCACGGAAAAATTTTCCCATTCGTCGCTTTCTGGTGGATAAGATGGGTCATGCAGGGCACAGCAGGAAGCAAATCATCGGTTTGGCTAATCTGGTGCAGGTATACCCACACTTTCAAGCCCCTACGTCGGGTTTTATACACGAGCTTGAGGGGGTGAATAGTGAGATTTCCCTCACTTGGATTTTCTAGGCTAGCCAGGATTGCTCTTTTTTTCTGCTTAGCTGTTTCAAAGATTTTGAAGGCTATGGATCTTAGAGACAGATGTTTTTAAATAAATGCATTATGTAATTAATATCTACCCCTCACATCTTTAAAACCGTACTTCCAAACAGCACGATTTCTCTACTTCCAGACCTCACAGAACCATAACAAACGCCGGATCCCGATCATCCGCATACCCAATATACTGATCATACTTCCCAGCTTTCTTATCCCGATTCTTCTTCGCGCAATAAAGCACATTAGCGAGCACCCTATTTATTATCAGCATTTCATCTCCTCATCTCCCCCTCACGTTGGGAATAAGAAAACTCACATAAACCAAGCAAAAACCAACAGTCCCAGCACAACCGTATGCCCCTTATGAAAATCCGGCTTATCACGCGTAGGATAGATAAAAGTCGCGACGAAGCCCCCGGAATTGGCGATGGCGAGTTGTAACGCTGTCGTGGTGGCTCGTTTGTAATGGCCCGCGCAATTATTGGCATTCCAGACTAAGACGCATGGTACACTGGCATACATGCCGGTCGCCATTAGGAACGTCATTCCATACTTAACCTTTGGGTGCTCCACTGAAATATTCGCGATTACTGCGTACCCAATAATCGCTGGTATCAACACGAAAAGCATGATGACTCCTCGGAGCTTGAGCCGATCGGAGATGAGGGATATGGCGACTGTTACGACGGAAGCAACGGCATAGGGGATCACGGACCATAGTTGTGCTTCGTTGGCGGTGTAGCCTAGTTCTACGATGATGGTGGGGAGGAAGAGACCGAAGCTATAGAGGCCGGCGAGGATGCCGAAGTAGGAGAGCGCGGAAAGCCAGGTTGAGAGGTCGAGGATACCGCGTACAACCTCACTCCATTCGAATTTCTCCTGGGGAACCACCTCTCCATCAAGAGTAGAATGTGGCGGGATATCGTGGTGGAGGCGAGCCCGGGCAAAGACTCTTTCGGCGGGTTTGAGGAAGGGCGCAGTTGAGACGCTGTTCGGGAGCATGAAGTAGGCTATAAATCCTATGACTACGGTCTGATGGTGTTAGGAGGGAAGTGGTGGGGGAAGGGAGGACGGACGATTAAGCCTTCGATGATAAAAATCCAACTCCATTCAGCTTGTTTTCCAACTTGTCCAATAGTGACCAATCCTCTGGCAAGAAGACCACCAAATGCACCACTAAGTGACGCGGCGGTGTAGAATAAACCTAGTCGAAGAGCAATTTCACCTCGTGTGTACATCTCGGAAAGATACAGAACCTAGCAAGTATTAGCACTTTGAACCCTTTGAGCCAAGGAGAGGGAGCAATACAATTCCAGGAAGCAAACCACCCTCCGTGATTCCCAAAATAGCTCTGACAGCCACGAACCCTGCATAGTTCCGTACAAACCCCAAGCACATTGTGACGATTCCCCACATAATCGTCAGGGCTGGTAGCCATATTTTGGGAGAGACCTTTTTTAGGATAAGGTTACTTGGGATTTCACTGCCGGATCCCAATATATCAGCCCAACTCCAAGTCAGAACTCAATTAAGACTAGCATTTCCAGTTCCAGCTTTCATGTTTGAAGAAAGGGATTGAAAGTGCTTGCAAACTCCTTCGAAATAAAATTGAGACGAACCTGGCGATATACGTAGCGTAATATGCTGCTAATCCCGTATCATACTGATGATCCGTCATATTCAACGATTTCTCCAACCCGTAAGTCTTCGCATTTCCAACGTTCGTGCGGTCGAGGAACGAGCAGAGAAAGAGGAGGGCGAGTATTGGAATGATCCTAATTGCGCCCAAAAGTTAATCAGCAATTCAAGAGTGTACGTAAAACATCTCTCTGATCTTGGAAACCCAATTTTTGTGCTGGAAGGGGGAAAAAGGGACGGTATGTACCGAAAATCAAGCTTCAACAAAATCCTCCTCGTCATCGCCGCATTCTCAGTCGATTGAATATCCACGCTATTGACATCATCTTTCCTGTCGATGCTTTCGAATTTTTCATCTGCCACCGCGTCTTCTTTCTCGCTAGACGCCATCGCAACCAATCCCTTCAAATATGGACGCCCTAACTTCGTCCCTGAGTGCTCTTTTCCGTCGCTTCGACACTTGAGGATCGCAAAATTCGCAGAAATAGCAAGAGAAATATGAAGTTTTCAAGAAATAGAGGAATAGAGTGGCATAAGGGAAGTTGCAGAAAATCAATCAATAAATAGCGAGTAAGCAAGGAGACGCAAGATCTGGGGTAGCTGTCTGCGGGGTAGTTACTAGCTGGTGAACCCCTGTATCTTGATCATTCACTCTTCACCTGTTGGTTCATTGTTGGTTCAGAGATTCGAACCTCTCACCGTGTGGTTTGTACGGCAGGTACACTAACACTGTACGAGCTACACCAAAAGAGAGAGCTGGATCGTGTCTCGGACGGCCAGCGTTGTAACATATTTTGTGTTCGGCCGCATCAGGAGACAGTTGTAACCTGAATGTATGTCCGAGTTCGCAGGCCTCACCTACCTGAGTAATTGATGGGGGAAACATCAGATGTCGACATAGCTTGATCTCCCTGGACGTGGAAATAAGACCGAACATCGAGAAGATTCTCGACTTCAGAAAGTTTCGTCTCGTCCACTCAAGATTTGTCGAATACGCTTGCTTTCTTGCTTACTAATCCCCGAATTGTCCCCGATGCCGGCGGTTAAATCTATATCCGCTTCGGCTCCAGATCTGCGCCCGAAACGGCAATAAGCTGGGGAAAGCTATCCGGCGTCGGGCTCAATCAACAACAAACGGCGTCATCTACGATAAATTTTCTGTTCTTGCATTGCTCTTTTCGTGAATATATCTTCTCTCTCTTGCTCGTATACTTGCATTTCTTCGTTCCAAATAACCAAAATGGCGGCCCGAAGAATATCCTCAACCTGCGTATCGCGGTACACCCAAACCATTCGTGCAACAACAGCACCCCGCTCACGGTTGCTTTTCCCGACGCGATTAGGAAGACAGTTTCACACATCACCCATTGTTTTCGAAGAGGCCAATGTTGGGAAGAAGAGAGATGCGGGAGCCGCGCCGAAGGTTGTCAGAGGGGAATCGAAGGTGTTTCCAGATGCTGATTCGGCGGTTGCGGATTTGAGGAGTGGGAGTGTTGTGTTGAGTGCTGGCTTTGGACTTTGTGGGACAGCAGGTACTTTATGATCTTGCTTTCTCCGTTGCAATTGAACTGGGCTAACAATTGGAAATGCAGAAACAATTATCGCTGCTATTGAACGAAGAGGTGTCGAGGATCTACATTCGTTGACTGCGGTGTCGAATAATGCCGGAGCTGCTGGAGGTGGTGGACTTTCGCCTTTGGTGCAGAGTGGACAGATCAATCGCTTGATTCTCTCCTTTATTGGCACAAATAAGTCTCTGGAGAAGAAATATTTGTCGGGAGAGATTGCTATCGAGTTGTGCCCTCAGGGGACGATTGCTGAGAGGATACGTGCTGGTGGTGCTGGAATCCCGGCTTTTTTCACACCAACTGGAATCAGTAAGTGATGGCACATCTTCTCTAGCAGCTTTCTAGTTTGTGTATCTATATCTAACCATTTCTAGATACGCTTTTACAGTCTGGAGAGATTCCAGTGAGATTGGGACCAGTGGATAAAGCAACCGGCAAATCCACTATCCTTGAAGCCGGCAAACCACGCGAAACCCGAATTTTTGATGGCAAAGTCTACGGCATGGAAACTGCCATCAAGGCCGACGTTGCTATCCTACGCGCCCATAAAGTTGACGAGGCCGGCAACGTCCAATTCCGTTACACCACCAAAGCATTCGGTCAAGTCATGGGGAAAGCCGCTAAGATCACAATTGTGGAAGCCGAGAACATTGTGAAAGCTGGAGAGATTCATCCTGATAATGTGCATCTTCAGGGAATTTACGTGGATCGGATCGTACCCGTAAAAATCGAGAAGGTTATCGAGATTAGAAAGTTAAAGGAGGTGGCAGGTCAAGAGGGGGGGAAGAAGTCAGAGGGGCAGTTGAGACGGGAGAGGATCGCCAGAAGGACGGCGAAGGAGCTGAAGCATGGGTATTATGTTAACCTCGGCGTTGGAATCCCAACGCTTGCCCCTTCGTTTTTGGAGCCTGGAAACAAGGTTTGGATTCAGTCTGAGAATGGGCTTTTGGGAATGGGAGCATATCCTACGGAAGATGAGATTGATGCGTAAGTTTTCGCACATCTATTGTTGAATTCTGCTAACAGTCTACTACAGAGACATCATCAACGCCGGCAAAGAAACTGTCACAATAGTCCCAGGCGGATCAACCTTCGACAGCGCCGAATCATTCGCCATGATCCGCGGTGGCCACATCGACGTCTCAGTGCTCGGTGCACTAGAAGTCTCCGCCAACGGCGACCTCGCCAACTTCATGATCCCGGGTAAAATCTTCAAAGGCATGGGCGGCGCCATGGATCTCGTCGGTAACCCCGACCAAACCAAGATCGTAATCGCTACCGACCACGTAGCGAAAGACGGCAGTCCAAAGATTGTAGAGATGTGCACTTTGCCATTGACGGGAGCAAAGTGCGTGAGCACGATTATCACCGACTTGTGTGTCTTTGAGGTCGATAGAAAGAAGGGCGGCTTAACTCTTACCGAGTTGGCACCTGGTGTTACGGTTGAGGAGATTCGGGAGAAGACTGGGGCGAAGTTTAAGGAGGCTGAGGAGATTAAGAGTATGGAATGAGTTTCGTGATGATCTTTTAACGACTTTTGTTATATTTTAGTCTCGTATTTGGTTTGGGGTGGAAGATATGAGTTTCTGTATATATCTACACTTATAACAAATGTATATATACCCGCTATGTCTTTCAACTTTGGCACTACTGTACTTGAAACGAACAAGTGGAACTGATCAATCTCCAAGACAACGTGTAGCGTGGATATTAAGATTTCACGAATAGATATATTGACGGCAAGTTTTTTGAAGGGTTGGAAGGAGGGACAAATGCTAATAGCTGGTACGCAGGCAGGGAGAGGGGAAGGAGGATAAGGGTGTTGTTGTCGAGAATCAAGTTGTTGCCGAAAGGTGTTTCAATTGCCTAGTACGTAAAGTGAAAAACATCATACCTTATTCAGAACCCCATCATCGTACCCTCTCCCCTCCATCGCTCAACTCCTTGCCCCGTTACATTGGCACTCACTAGCCTATATTGGTGGTACCAGAGATGCTCCCATCAAATTCGATGACCCATAACCCATCCATTTACAAATTGGAAAGAAGTTCATTTGAAGTCTGGTTATTCGCTGTGGTGGTGGTTAGGTGAGAAAGGGGGGAGGGGGAGGGAAAAGGAGAGTTGTTGTTGTCGAGATGAGAGGTGTTGCCGAAAGTAAATCAAATACAATACCTATTTTTTCAAAAAAGCCAAGGTACCACGAACCGATTACCCCCTCGATTCTTCTCCGAATCATGGTTTTGGTCCTTTGAAATCTTTATTTCTGTTACATCGGCAAATTCAGCATCCCTCAGTGTAACTGGTCACTTGCTTCTTCAACGACTTGGGCGTATCTATTCTGCTACCGCCTAGTCTTCCTTTTTATACACCACTACCACTCCCCTCACTCAATATTCGTTAAGCGAACGCCACCACCACCACCACCAACCCATCAAACCGCCAGTCCACTCCTTTCGCTTGCTGAAAAAAGGAGCTTGCATGCTTACGTGATCAGAAGACCACATAAAACCGCTTCTCCATTTTTCAAGGCAGGAAGATTTGAGGGGTTGGATAAGGTTAACTTATGCTTAAATGTTTGGTTGGACGCCATCTGGAGAAATGGAATGCGTTACAAATTCAGACTAAACGTCTCCCTCTGAGTGGAGTTTGAGAGGTTTGGATATTCGACGAAGTGGGATTGAGGCATGGTGCGAGATAGATAGGAGTTGATTGGCTTGCCTTGGTTTAAGTGATGTGCAGAAGGTGGGGGAAAGAGAAATATGAGAAGAGGCTGAAGAGCAGAGACGTTTGAAGTGAAAAAATCTATCGGGGTATTATTACGTCTAAAATCCCATCCATTGATCTACACCATATCACCATATATACAGCATTGCATACATAGCGCTCGACTACTATCGAAAGCTCCCCCTCTCATCCATTTACAGCATCATAACCAACATAACAAAGGCCACCCAGGGGACCCTTAGCCTATAACCACAAATTACAACACGCTCCAACCCCTGGTACAAGCACTCATCATCCCGGGACTAGATTAAACCTCGAGAACGAACATTCTTGAAGCCTTAATTGCCTTTACGGGCTTGACAGCCCCCGAAGTAACGTTGCCAGTCGCCGCGGCAGTGTTGTTGACTGAGGCCACAGCGCCGGCGGCGGAGACGGTCATATCAACGCAGGACTGGTATGTTTGTTTTGCGGCGGTGCCGACCCAGTGCCATTGAAGAACCTACGCTTGTTAGTTTGATTCGTTAATCGGAGAGTTAGAGGAACTTACGCAGTCTCCAGCCACGGAACACTGGCTACCGAGAGTTGTGGGAATGGCAACATTGAAGTTGGTGTTGTTTGCTGGGAGGGGGGTGACGGCCTCATCGGCGTAAGAGACGAAACTGATGAGAGGCTCACCGATTGCGGCATTCGTCTTGGTGTTAATGACAGAGACGTTCATTGGACCCTCGTGAGGAATGGTGATGTCTGCTAGCATATTGACGACCTGTCCTGGGGCGAAGGATTGCACATTCGCCGTGTTATCAGCGAATTGAGCACCCTTGCACAAGAAGACGTTGCAGGCAGTGCTGTTGAAGCCGGCGGTGGCTGCAGCGGCTTCTGGCATGCCTTCGACGTGGGAAGTTGGGTCAGAAGTGACGAGAGCTGTGACTGCGGCGCCACAGGCTGCAGACATGGCAGCTCCAGCAGCGCGGACAGGTGGTGAGGTGATTAAACCGTGGGCAGAGACGGTGGCGGCTAGGCCGGCGGTGAGGAGGATGTTGGAAAGCATTTTTGCGGTGGTGTCGTCGAGGTTGGTATGTACTAGGTGAATAGACTAGGTGATTATAGTGTAGATATTGGATGAAATAGAGTGGCCAGCACAAAAAATATAATAGAATCTGTAAAGAAATGAATGAATGTATTTGCACCTGTACTGTGAAAGAGGCCTAAAAAAGATTGGATGAAATAAACAATGCGGAGGGAATCGTGCGCATTTATGAGGACGTTGCCCAGAGATGCAACGCTCGAACAGCCGGTGATCTGTTCGGCTTGATGGGCAAGACCTTGCTTGCGATACCGAAACCCGTTGCGTGCGACGAGGCACGAACGCAGGATTTCCGTGGCAAAAGTTTACATCGCGCTTGCCAATGGTTGGAGGCGTTGAGGTTGTGCCATGGGGGGCGTTGAGAGGTTAACGGCACTGTCGCCATTCCGTAAAGTTTATTTTCCTAATTCCAGAGTATATCGTGCCCCGATGCGACAGATCCGGTTTTGGGGGTTGTGCGCCAAGATGTTTGACAACGGTTGCCGGAACGGCTTTTAGTGGAATTTGACCCTAAGGGGGTTTCAACCACGACAATATCATGACCTTAAACCTAACCCTAAGAAAATTCTTCGCTAGTCTTGAGTAGTAATGGCAAATCGATAGGTGAGTAATTTCAGATGCAAAGGGCCGCTAAACTTGACGCGTAGAAGAGATAGGATGGCATGGCTGGGCAAGAGAAGCTCGTGCTGAGGATGAGTAACACTACGAGTATATCTTCAAAGAGAAAGAGTCGCACCGGCAGTACGGACCATCTTCTTTGCCTGCTCAAAAACTCAGCAGCGGGTTCGGTTCGGAGTTCGGGACAAAGGGGGCGGGAGTGGACACAGAACGCAAACTGCCTGATGAACACCACGGAAACTTGGTTCACCTGGTGGTGGAGAAGCCTCTCAGCCCACTTATTTTGGCGGCGGCAGTTCATTATAAACTTGTCTCTACCGCAAACAGCAATAAAAGTATATCCTCACTTTTCGAGCGCAGCGAGGTCGGGGGTTTGGGGGCTTGCCCTCATGAAAACAGCGCGAAGGTGCATAGGCATAACGCTCTGCTGGCCCTCCGGCATCCATTACCATGAATTCCGCACAATATGTTCAGAATGAGGATATATTTGGTCGAACGGAGGTCCTGGCTTGGACGTTTGCGTGTTTGTCCACTTGTAACTAGATCAGACGAAAAACTCTCGAAGGCCAGCACCCCTCGATGCGATTAGCATCGGCATCTGAACATCCGTGACTCGTACTCGAACTTGAGAGTAAGGATGAGTAATTGTCATGCGAACCAGTGGCAGTGAGTAGGCGCGAACAATCATACAAACATATCCTTTTCGTCTGGCAAGATTCCACCCTCTTGTTTCATTGCGGCTGACTCTGAGAAGTACGAAGACAGAGCCACTAAACTCAACTGACATGCTAGTTGCATACCATGTACTCCGAACGATGCGCAGCGTCCTAGTTCTCAACTCGGATTCCCCAGTAGTTGACGAGAATGACAGGTAGGTATTCGTAGCAGAAGCCTTCCCAGTGTTTTGCAGTCCGAAAAGGGGGATTGTGAAGATATATTTTTCCTGGGACATGGGCAGTTGTAAGAAGGAGCAAGCCAAATTATAGGTTGGGGCCCCGCCATGCTGAAAAGTTGCGCATATGATTCATATGGCGATTGAACTCCAAGTTCTTGCTCCTAGAAATACAGCGCGAAAGATGCATGACACTCCGCAGGCCGACCGCACGCCACTACCATGGAGGCCGCCCAGAAAATGAGGATATACCTGATCGAAGGGACGTTCTGGCTTGCGTACTCCGCGCGCCTGTCAACTTGTAACTAAACAGCATGCTCCAATGCGACTAGCATTGGCCTCTGAACGTGCGGGAGTCGCTGGGCTCGAAAAATGGACGTGAAGATGAGCGAATATGATGCCGCTGATATTTGAATCTGTATATAAAGGCAGAGTCTTTGAACTTTACTCGCTTGAGCAGGTAAAACGATGCCTTTCCGAATCATCAGCAGCGTACGAGTACCGGTTCTCTGCACAGATTCCCTCGATTTGGCGACGAAAAGAGGTAGTCCTGGTAGGTGCCTTCACAGTTATGCCTACGATACCGTATTAGTAGTCGGAAGAAAGGGGGGGATGTGATGCGTGAGGATATACTTGTCGCAGGATACATTTTGTCGAGAGGTGTCGGAAGGAGAATGCGAACAGCCGCCAGGATTCGGCGCGGCGACGCGAGACAGCCCGAATTTCAGACCCATGGAGATTACTAAGCAGAAAGTGCTGGTGGTATGATTGGCTTGCGGAACATGGACCGAACCTCGGGCGGCCATTCTTTTTCCACCGATTCATTAAGACATCGGGCTTCGGCCATTTCCCCACCATGCCATCCCCCGGTCTTGATATCCACCAACGACCACGAAAATATATCTTCAAATCACGTCACGGCTCACGACCTTCATTGTAAACAAACTTCGCCCGGGAACTTTGAACGTAGATATTCATCTCGCAAGATTTCCTCTTTCCCAATTCACAACAAAGCAAGCTCCGCCAGCCGGCGTCGTCCCCGACTCCCGTTCTCCTCTGAAGGGTTACCGATATCGCTTCTCACATCGGCACCCAATTCGGCCTCTCAACTCTCATCCTATCGCTCATAACACACTACTACACAGACAGCTCTCATTTATCTTCAATACGCGAGCCCAATTCTCAACACCGTCACCTCAACCCATTCCTCCTCTCAAAACCCACCACAACCCCGCTACCCTCTCTCATAATCAAAATGTCCAAACTCTCGACGCCTCTAAAAGCCCTCATCAACGCTCCCTTTGCGCGCCCACATACCCTCCCCGCAACCCCCCATATCCTCTCAGTCTACAAACGTGTACGCGATGAAGCGGCAACACGGAATGTGGGGTTACCTGCTTGGTTATCGCTCTCTGTGAGTATTTTCCTTCGTCTCCAAGTTTGTTTACCCCCAAGTATTTTGAAGCTTAGGTTGTTGGAGGAAAAGAAAATGGTTTATATGAGAATGAGCTGGGTGAGGAAGATATCAGAAAAATGTGGCTGACAAGAATTTTAGACAGCCGCAACAATGACGCTCAACTCCCCAGAGTCATTAACGCAGTTATATAACCTAGCAACAAACGACTCGAAAGATGCGAAACAAGCCGTGCAGACGGCTGAGTTGATGAGAGAGATAGGGTTGAAATGTATTGGATTCAATGGTGTATGCCCACCCTCTTCCTTAGTCCTTTGCCCTCTACCATACCCTCCGCCCCCGTTCACCGCCGCAACATCCTCTCTCATCCCACCTAACTATCTCAAACCACTTATTAACACCCCCAGGTCCCGCGCACAATAAATGTCCTCGGCGCCTTCCGCTCCTCCCTACCACCCTCAATCATCTCCCAATTATCAACTGTGCCTCATCGCATACCCTCCCAGCAAAATATCAACGATATCATTGCCCGAGGAAACGGTCTTTGGAATTCAATCTACACGCCATTTTCCACCAAGCTTGTCTCCAAATTGGCAGACTCACATCCGGACTTACCCGTTCATATCCTGAACCACGAGTACGGCGCCCTCTTTGCGGATCCACCGACCTTGCCAGAGGGCGCTAAGGTGGGTAGAGTGTTGACGTCTATTGTGGCTGTCGCTTGTTTAAGGAGTCAGACGGGTGTGGGACCTCAGGTCGTGAGTCATGTGTTTGGATTGAGGAAAGCTTATGAGGATGGGAGTTCGGAAGCACCAGGAGAGACGAAGGTCGAGGGTGGAAAGTGGCTAGCCAGCGACGAGGGGAATTTATGGTTGCTGCAGAGCGTAGACCGGATTGTCGAGGCGCTGGGAGGAAGTAATTTTGCGGCGGGCTTGGATAAGAAAGAGTCAAAATTGTAGACGTCAGAGACGTGAGGATGTATGTGCTAGCACATTTGATGTTGATGTAGATATGTACAAAGGGTTATAAACTAAGAAGAGAAGACTGCAGGTACCTTTATTTCGGACATCTTGGTCAGTAATCTTGAACCGTAACTATAATCAACCCAACGAGTTATATAACCAAGGACGGCCCCCTCACCAGCCAGCCATACCCAGGGAAGATGGAAGCCTTATTTGAGAAGAGTTGCCGGCAGCGTTGGAAATGGCTGGGTGGGGGTCTTGGCCTGTTCGAGCATGGGAGAAAATATGGAGTGGTAATGGGGAAAGTGTGAAGGGGGGTGAGAGGGATGTGAGGGGTGGGAGGGATGGGATGGGATGGGGATGGGAGTGAATTTGTTTTCGGTGACAACCCCATCCCTTCCCCTCTCTTCTGACTTTTCTCTCCCTACGTCGCATAGTCTAGTCGTTCAGGCTACTTTCCTTGATCCATTTCTCTAAAGAATACCCTCTGTCAGTTTCTGTTCCACCTCTTCTAAATGCATCCTCTGAGAAAGCGTATGATGCAGATTCTCGTGCTTGCTTTGCTGTGCCGTTTCTTCAGGCCGAACTTGGGGATTTAAATATGCATATTTTAAGTTCATGGGTTTTGTTTTACTACAGCAGTCTATTTCTCTTTCCTCTACGTATCCCTTTTTTCTCCCCTTCTGTTCTCCCATCGCTCACGGTATACTTAAAACCTTGCTTTTATTGCTATAATTATGAAAACACATCTACGCTCATGCCCCAAAATCCTCCTTTTACTTCTCCCTGATAATATTCACGCAGTACTACCACAGCATAAAGAAACATGTCATTTCACCTAGTATACAGTGTGATGGACGAATGGAGATGTGTGGTTGTATCACATGCGTTTGGGAGTTGGAACACGTAGTTGTTGGGCCGTATATCGATGGAGGAAGGGCGTTGCAGAGAATATGGAGTGTATGAAGAGGAATTGGAGTTGAGTTTGGGGATTTTGATGATGGTTGGTAATGGGGATGGGAGTGAGTTGGGTTTCGGTAATAACTTTGTCGCTTATTCATACTAAACCTTCATGTTTCTTCCCAGCACAGTGAGGAAATAACTCGCTCGGACGAAGATATCATCCTTAGGTGTCATTTATAGTGCTGAGGTGCCAGCACCTATACCATACAAAGCCTGGTAGCATCTCTCGTATTCTGATTCTCCCGGATCGTCGCCTATGAAACTTGGAAACTTGCTCATGTCACACTATATGATATAGGCAACAATCATTAAAATACAATACCAGCCATTTTGAGGCTGGATATTTATAGTAGACCCCCTACCAGTATTTACAAACGAAGACTATTATATTTCTGCCTTTTGAAACTTCGAAAGGGGGAAATAAACCGTCAAGGATTTCATTACTAATATTCATTAGAGAATGTTCCTCAAAGCCCATACTTACCGTTCAACCAGTTTTTTAAAACTAACAAAAATAAACCGATACTAGGTAGAAAAACCATTTCGGTCTACGATTTAGATACGATCATCTATCCACTAGACTCCAACAATCACTTGCATATCTCAGAGACGAATGGCACCTCTCGTTTAACCGTAGAGTCGGTGGAAATACAAATGCAATTCCAGGACTTCATAGTTTCTTGAAGATGTTTATCACTCGGCTACCATGTGCGACGGTTTCGACAGTAACTCCAATTTCGGTAACAACAGCAATCGTTTTATTCCATTCCAAACTGACTTTTTCTCAGAGGATATTGCTCTCTTGCAATATTTCTCGTGTCATACGGTATGCACGCATGTGAGGTATGCTTGTTATCTGGAGAACATGAAGAAGAGAGAATTGTCCTTACGGACTCCCAATCAAAGCAGTACCACATAAACTCAACTCCATCTCCCTCGAATCACTTCTCTTCATATTAGATCCAATCTTTTATAACATCCTCTATCAACTCATCATTAAACTTCAAAGTTCACCAGTGTTTGGCCTGATATTTTATAACTTTTTGATATAGTACTGTAGTATGAATTGGAGAAGATATACTATTTGGAGGCGCGATTATTATAAGGATATTATCGTAGCGGTAAAGGTATAGAACTTAAAAAGTTAAATTTGATATAAATTTGACCCCTTTACGTGTAAACTTTATTTTTATTAAATGGCAGTAGGTTTCCTTTTTCGGATTTTCTCCCAGAATATAGGATAGCCATGAACCTACCATAAACCTTCGTTTACCTTCTTCCTAGAACTTTAATCGCGAGACATACCCAGGGTGGGAAGTAGTGTATATCATATAAATATTCCCAATATTTAGGGTTCCCCGTATTACTACAGTATTGCAATCCTAATATCATATCATATCATTT
>QYAP01000812.1:0-14756 GCA_003988905.1 Hymenotorrendiella dingleyae
ATGATTTTATTATAATTATTTTAAAACAAGGTAAAAAGGGCGATTTTTGGTGTGTTTCGCTTAAGTGTGCGACGAGCTATGGCCCCAACTCTTACAATAGGCCCGGTTAGGCCCGTTCCCCCTCGTTCCCCTGAACCTCACCCCACCTTTTACTACAACTGTGTAACGCGAGCGAAAGTACACTACCTAAAGCTGCCGGTAAAAGTACACGGCTATATAAAAGCTACCGGTTATTGTCATCTACTCGCTAAACAATGCCGATTCGGTCATCGTCCTATCCAAATAATCAATGAAGAGGTGCATTCGGCAACATTGAACCCCTTTTGAATAAGCTGCGCAGGTTACACGGTGTAAAGTCCGTACCTACAACCTCGAATTGGTATTTTTCAATCCGTGTACACAGAAGGATTGAGCTCCTATCCAACTTATACATCTTTCCACACATCTCTATATCTAGCCCATTGTTTGAACCCTGTCATAATCGTTAATCATTGTCAAAGAATCTTCCCTCATAAAAACTGCTTTGGGTGTGACGTTAAGTACCTACCTAAATTTTCCAGATAACCCAGCCCGCTCGTCACTCCATCAATAAACATTCGTCTCATTCCCTGCTCATGTAAATATTTAACACATGCATTAAGGAGATTTGCCATGATATCGTCATCTTGGGAAGCTGTTTTCAGTTAGTAAAGATACCAGAGTGCGCTGGAAGGAAAGAAAATGTCAGGAAGACAGGTGCTGATCTCAGCAGAGTCGCTGAGGTGGCTTTTGAAGTAAGTAAATGGCCAAGATTGCCAAGAACTACCGATGGCTGGTCATCCTCTTCCCGCAAAGAGAACAACAAACACAGCGGCAATTTAAGGAAGTAGGCAACTGGTTGCCAAAAAAAACAGCATGAAAGGTTGCAGGAAGAGGTTGAAGGAAGACTTACGCCCAATACAAATACAAGTAACCCCTCCAACATCATCGCCAATCCGCCCAGCCCAAGGTAGATTCGCTGCGATTTGACTTCCGCAAGAAGGCGTATATGTTAAAGCTGTTGCCACTATCTCATCATCTTGCACGGCTATAATAATGTCCTTGACGTTTGGGCCATTCATAAGTGACGTATATTGGTCAAACCAACCCATCTTAGATTGTCTTGCCGATGTAATTTCAACCATTTCGATAATTCTCATCATATCCTCTTGCGTTGCAGCTCTGAAAATAAGCCGATCGGGAGGAGTCTCGGCATACCTCCATTTCGGAAATTCCAGAATGAGGTCGTAGATAACTTGCCCTTGTCCAGGAAGCTCGCTGTTAAAATTCCACCCCCTTCGCCTAAACCACTCCTCGCTAAAAGGGACATATTCATGAATGGGTGGTCCATATATAATTCGTGGAAAGGTGCTTCCGAGTTGTAAACGTATTACACCGCGCGTTCTGTTGAGCTGACTGAGAGCATGGCTGTGCAGACTTAGCCCAATTCCCATCTGGCGGTGCGTAGGTCGAACCAGAAGTATTGCCACTGATGCGATAAGTTTCTCCCCTTCTTTATCAACATAGGCTAGATAAGTTGCACAGAATCCAAGTATCATGCCAGTTGACGTGGCTCGAACGACGTAATGCTTCGCATAACCTGGGCGTCTCAACAGCGAGGAAAGAGTTTCTTTGTCGAGGAAGAAGTGCCCTCCGACATGCTTATTCCACATCTCAAGCACGCTTAACATGTCTCTCGCTTCGTTCCACTGTTCCACTTCCCATAGCCTTGGAAACTGGGTATTCGCGACCTCAAGGGTTGGCACTCGTTGCTCAGTGCGAGGAATACCTTCTCCAAAAATCAACGCTGCTGTTGACTCCAGAGCGGGTGGTGAGTATCCGTCTGTCTGGATCACTGTGGGAAACGGAAGGGATATGGATCCGTCGATTGGAGAACAGCAAACTACAATGATGCATGGCTTGTTGTCGCTAACAGCGAAAGTAATATCTGCGAAATCGACAGGAATTTGCTGGCCAGACCTAAGTGAGAAGCAAAGTATAATTACCTGGCCTCTTTTGATGAAGCCCAGGTGGGTCGAAGTAATTCCGTTCCTAGTGACATCATTAGCTATGGTACTATTGATCGCATGCTTTCCAACCTTTGGGTATAAGGAACATGTCGGATCTTTGAATGTCTTTTAGCCAAGGCGCGACCAAGCGGCTCAAAGGGGTCGCTTAGGTCGTTCGGATCTTGACTGATGGGGACGACCACAGGCGTTATAAGTATGATAACATCCTTTTCCCGTAAATTTTTGGCATGATGTAGCCAACCCGCCGTATCTCGAAAGACCAATGCCAAGCTTCCAGCCTTTCCACTTGTGCTGGATGGTCGTACAAGGGAGTGCTGTGTTGATTTCGCCTCGTCAATATCCCTAACCCAGTCAGAAACCTTTCTCCCAGTCGAGCGCACCCAAGGCCACAAGCTTACATGTCGTCCTCATCCTCCGAACTGGTTGACTGTTGGGTGTGGGACGACGTCATAGCTCTCTTCCTGTCTCTTTCTCCTCAGTCTGGATAAATCTGTTGTTCAAGTCAACTCAGTTTTTTTTTTGCAATGGCAGAACGCCGACACCTACTGAAGTCTAAGCACAGTCTAGTCTAAATAAGTCTACTAGTAGCATATTCTCCAGGTTGAACTGCTTTTCTGGCTGGTCATATCTGAAGCATAATACCATCGATCGGATTCTGGTATATTCGATTGTGGAAAGAAAATATGCCCATACGCGTGAGCACTAACAGAATGCCAACGAGGTTTCCTGGAGATGGAAATCCGGAGCAGAGGGCCCCTGTACTCCAAGGATGATGCTACAATCTTATCCGTGGATGTGCCTCCATCGATAGAAGAGTCTTGTGCGGCGTTTCCTGGAGCGGCTCGATTTTTGTTCCAGTATGTGGCGGAAGGATATCTTTAAAAGAGCCTGAAATTTAGCACGGAACCCCGGTAAAGCATACTCCACTCGAAATGTCAAATGCCACATACAGTGTCACACTACCTTATGCTTGTGTAACTCGCACACTGCGGAGTACGGCTTTGCAGGGCCAGGGTAAAGCAGGCTCGCCGTCACGACCAATGACGATGTACCTGAGTCGACCGTTAGTACTCCGAACGGGCAACCTGGAGCCGATTCCGCCGCAGCACAATCAGCGTGCGAGCCAGCGAATATTGGAAAATGTTGGTAAATGAGGGTTAGCCGTCGTTTTTGGTGTATAGAGAGGGACAAGACAGCCGGGAGGGTTAGGGGAGATGGTACAAAGGTGTGGTGGAGAGAGCGTTGGGTACCGGTACCTGGCGCTTCAGGTGCAAAGCGGGGATTTTTTCCGCCCGCCGAGGTTAAAGCCCAAGTGCTGTAGAGTTCACTGCTTTTGGGGGGAAAGCCTGGGAGGATCTGAGGCTTGAAACTGCCTCGTTGGGGGGTTGCACTAAGATAGGCATCGTCGGTGGGATGGATGAAAGCGTTTCCTGCTGCAGAGGACCGGTTTGGTACTTGCGGCGTTTAGAGAACACTGCCCGACTGGCAACCACGGCGCATCATAGGGCGAGGAGAGACGTCAATCTCCTTTCCTCTGGTTGTGCCATCATCAGCGGCAAGACGATACCCATTTGGCTCCTCTGCCGCCGGCTTCCTCGCTCGAGTACCAAATTGGAAGCTGCCGTGCTCGCAGGACTGGACAGGCTGGCTGGCGATGGTGGCCACTCTGCGGAAAGCAGGCTGACAATCTGGATGAAAAGAAAGGTTGACCCACGTTGTACCCCTCCATTCTATTCGGTCGATTCCATAGCGATTGCCACCCCTCGCACTTCTATACCACCCAAAAGACTCGAGACCCCCCCTCTCTTATTGTTTGTGCTACAGGAGCATGCAGCTTCATCCGCGAGTCAGACGCTGGCCCTTCCTTTGCTGTCGAGAAAGGCGTCATTTTGGCTGCATCGCCACCGTCACTGGCGGGCAGGCGTCTTTGCCTGAGAGCCCACTAGACTCTGTTGGCCGGGGTTGCATGGCTGCAGCCTGAAGCGTTCGTGAGTTCGTCTGTTCAATCGGCAAAGAAAGAGGTGGCTGGGGTCTGCCTCTAGGCGCCGGACCGAAGCGCAAAGGGTGGTGATCTGGCGGAAGGATGGAAAGATGGTCCGATTGCGTGTTCTTCTTGTTCATCATGAGTCTTTGTGCCTTCAGGAGAAGCACAAGAAGATCGGATATTATTAAGGTTTGAGGGAACGTCGGGACAACCGCAGGGTTCAACAGCGGCAATCACGATCTTTTCACCAGCTTCGGTTCACGTGATAGATTGAGTATCCTAGAAGGCATCCCGTAGGATGATAACACCCCTGGAAAAGGCTATACTGTGGAATCTCGTGGAAGAGCTTTGATTTGCTAACCGTATACGACCTTGGGTAAAAATTTATAGGTAATAGGTGACTCGAAGGGCAGAAAGCCTGAGAATGGTGATACCTTAGTAATAGAAGGAATCCGATTTGAATATCGATCAGACACTAGTCAGATTGAAATTGGGGTTTTTAGCCCTTTTCGAAATACGGTTGAGGCTAGAGGGAAAATACACAACTCTTTAAAGCGTCTTTATCCCATTGAAAACACAACATGGCCATCATACGGAACGGCACTTGCTTATCCAACCCGAATCCTTACTCAAAGTTCGTATTGTCGAAAAGAAAAGAGACCCCCATAATAAATGCATTTGCCCGAATATTTCAACTCAAAGCTTCAGAAATTGTCTCGGAATCGGCGTACTGACTGTGTTTAGCGGAATGTGGAAAGTTAGGATTAAATATGTGGAGAGTTCGCGTGAGGGATCTTAGTAATACTTAGGCTATACTTCGTAAGTATTGAAATGTAGTATCGCATTAGAGAATTCGCCCAGTCAATGCAGGCTCTGTAAGCCAAGAACCAAAGATGTCCAAAACATCTGAAGAAGGTTACAAGAGCGCAGCTAATGGGAAGACACGTGCTGTCTCTCTTCTTCATAAAAAAAAGCTCGATAAAACCCTCTGCTGTAGAAGTGCATTCAAGACAACATTCGAAAAGAGAAGTTGAATAGATGATTGGATTTAGTTTGTGGAGATTGAGGATCTTTAGTACGAAGAAAGAAAAATCGGCCGAAGAAAACAACGATGGGTAGGTAAATACTTTTACCACTAGGAGAGCATCAAGGACCCAGTAGAAAGAAGTGAAGAGTTGGGAAACAGAGAAAGAGACAAATCATCGAAGTGTGATGCCATTTGTGAGGTAGGTGTAACGGAAATATAATCATAAATGTGATATGTAGCCTGAGTGTGTAAAGTTCAGAGTCAAGGAGAGAAATCAAACGCATAGACTGGGCATAAAACAGATCGGTGAAGCAGATGCAGGGTCAGCAAGTGTTCACACCCTTGGGGTAGCCTTGAATGAGCATAACATATCTCTGTCCATGATGCTTAGCAATTGCTCAATAACTCGAGAAAGCTTACCATGTTGGGACTGCTGCTCGCACAAAACCGGGTAAGCCTCCTGGATCATGCGCAACTCAACGGCTTGGATATCGTCGAATCGGGGATATCGTAGGCAAGAGCGGATTGTAAGCCCAGTTTTGCAGCATTGCACTTTTCGTAAGAGATTCCCGGTCGACGCCCTGTGCGATAGTCACTTTCTGCTCATAACGACGGGCCAGACTGCAGTGAGATTGCCCTGCCGAAATCTGTAGCGTGGCGTCCAGATGCAAGACTTCAATTAATTCAAAGAGGGTCTCGGAAATCGTGCGATAATCAAGTCGTCGGGCAAGTCTTCGGCGACGTTGGATTTGACCTTCGCATCGCAATGCATGCAGTATCTGGGGTGATGGGGGCCAGTTGGAGGGTTGTTGTCACACGAAAGCCTTATTGGGACATGTGCAGATGGTGACTTGTTGCCTCGTCTTGATTTCTCAACTCTTCTCTTCCGCGGATGATGGCTGTATGCCTATATTCTGTGAAACCACACCTGCAGCTCTATGCAGTCAGTAAATTCTCGGATAACTGCGGGAATAGCTGGCTGGGCGCGGTGCTGATGGTGAGAATTTGGAAGGTTGTATTGGTGTTAAGCGGAAAGTTGGATGTCGGTCGAAGCTCGGTGTATATGTACTTGACAAGATCAAGATCGAAGGGCGATGAAAATATTTGAAGAAGGGAAAACTCCAAGAAGAACAGGTGCAACGTCCAAGACGAGAGACCACAACAAGAGGCTAGAGCCGGTTTGTCAAGGACATAAGAAATTTGAACTGCCAAGAAGTCGAACGCGCAAGCTTGGGTTTTTGATTCCATACAATGAAAATAACTGGAAAGCGTTTTGATGGCTTGATAACGCGTCAGAATGGAGCGATTTGATATGCAGGACGTATGTTGTGTCAGGGATGGCGATGTCGAGGGTTCGAAGCGAAAAGTATGTCGGCCGCTCGATGTTGTGCAAAAACTATGTTGTGGCACCTCGACGTTACACAGACAACCCCAGCAGGCGAACCGACCTTCATCATGGGAATCCGTGCCATGCAGACGAGCAACGGAAATCCGGCTATCAGATCCCATCTCTGAATTGTATTTCACTTGATTCCGCGCCATGGAGTCATCTCCCTCACGCAACACGACAATTGAAGAGTTGCTGGACGATTTGGAGCACTGTAAGGAACGCGTCGAGAAACGCGACAAACACAACCAATATATCATATCATATCACTTACTAATAACCATTCTCATAGCTGCCAGAATTCCCGCGAAACAGAGAGCCCTCAAAATCACGCCAAAGATTGAGAAGGTGTGCACGAGTGCCTATGAGGGGCTGTCCAGCGCGTCTTTGAATCGGCTCATCGACCTCATCACTCTGCCCAACGAGTTGGATCAAGCATCGATCAACAACCTGATCAAAAATCTCTATCCCGCGACCAAAATACCTAACGACATTGTTATCCACGTCGTAGGCTGTCTTGGTCATGGTCGAGCTAAACCATCGTACAGCGCTCAGGCGGCGTTGTTGAAGTGGCTCGTCATGGTCTACAATGTCCTGGAAAACACCAAGATTTTATCACAACTTTATGGAGTTCTTTTCAATCTCCTCGATACAGCTGCAATCAGGTTTGGCCGTATTCTACGTCCCTGGAAATGAAGCTATACTGACTTGGACCTAATTCAGATCTCAGCTGTGTCACGTGCTTTCCCTCATCACCCGGAGGAAACACGTCAAGCCTTACAGGATACAGCTCTTGTAAGTTTAAGCCTTCATGTTTAGAGAGCTTTCTAATGTAAAGCTAGAATGGAGTTGACACGACAAGCTGGCAATGAGCCACCGCTTGTAGGGCTCATGCGAGTTTATAAAGACTATTATCCGGACGTGATTGTTGGCGATGTGGTTTCTGGGAGGGCATCAGTGTTTACGGTACCTCTCTGATCCACAAGATACTTACAATTAGAATTCCTACTGATAGTTTTAGCACCCAAATAAAGAATGGAACCAGCGACTGGACGAAATTCAAGCAGCACACCTCGAAAGAACACAAGAAGGCCTACGCCCCGAACAGCGTACATTCCGCGTAACCCGCAACGGAACCAATGGCTCGCGACAAAAGAAGTCTTCCGTCATCCCTGAAGTTCATACTTTTAGTGCCAATGAGGCAAGTTCTTCACCCATTTCGCTTGGCATTGCTAACCATACATAGTCTTCCGTGACTTTAGAAGAAATTGAAGACGTTCATGACTTTGTACAGAGGCTTGAGAAAATTGAGCCGCCTAATCAGTTAGTTGCGGTCATGGGCGATCCACTGCTACAAAAGTTCCTCCAGTTACGGTCTTCGGAAGAATATCAAAAGCGAGTGGATAGCTGGTTGCTGGCTTTCTTTGAGGATCAATTGCAGGCCTCAGAGCCTTCCGAGCGACAAATCTTGGATATGCTACAAGGCATACTTGGGTATACTCAATACACAAAGGTTTGCACTTGAAAATGTATCCGCAGGGATATACGTCTAACAATAGATTAGGTACTACCAACAGCCTGTTTCTCATATCTGAGATCTATGGTACATTCTTGGAATGGTATCGTTGGTCGCCAACTCATCCTTGATCTCTTGGCGTTTACTCCCATTGCACCTTTCGAAGGTTCGCCTCCCGCTATGTTAATAGAGAGTCCGCAGTGTACTAACGACACCAGATCTTTACTCGGAAATCTTTCAACCAATGGAAGATGCGATCCTCGAAGAGGCCACCACAGAATCCCAGCTTGCCATTCTCGCCTTCTACAGCAACCTTCTCAACAACTGGACAATTTCCCTCCTCACAACATCACCACCCCCCTCCATCGCACCAACCGCCATCACCTCCCTAGTAACCCACACCTCCACCCTCTCCATCGTCCTCAGCCAATCCTCCCCAACCGTCTCCACATCCTCCACAATCCTCACTTTCTACGAATCCATCGGCCACCTCCTAACGCACACCCCCCTCCTCTCCAAATTAAAGGTCCCCATCCCGCCAACCTCATTAGTCTACACTCTCTACTTCACGCCCTCTCTCAACACCCTCTCTCGTCTCTGCGCCTTCCTCTCCCTCTACAAAACCGCTTTCGAAGTTGCACGACAGAAGAATCCCTCGGATCATCCCCAGGACTACGTAAACCACTTCAACGGTTTTCTAATGGATATCTGCAACCTAATCTGGCGCTCCCACGCCTTTTTCACCTCGGACCAAAACTCCCTGGGTTGTCTCCTTCCCTCCCCAATCACCGACCTACTCACAAGCTACATCTCCTCGCTCTCCACGACTCCGCCACTTTCTCTAGCAGCACTTTTTACGTTGAGTTTTTCGCCGGTTACTTGTTTACAGGCGATCGAGTATGTGAGAGAGATGGAGGATGCGAATGAAGGGGGGATATTGACGAGACATCCGGGACCGGTGACACAAGGGAGTTTGAAGATTTTGGAGAGGGATGGGGGGTTGAAAGTCAGTTGGCAGGAGTATAGGTTGGGGGTTTTGATGAAGATGGAGGAGCGGGGATGTAAGGGGGTTGGGGAGCTGATTTATAATACTATGAAGGCTGTCAGGACTGCTAGGGAAAGTAAAGTTTGAGTTTGGAATGGAAAATTACCTAGTTTCGGACTGCTTGTGCATTTGTTCTGTCCTTTGGTACCTTGAATTGGACTGTGGAAGACTTCTTTTTAAATGTTACGCGTAAGAAGACATGGATTTCGTGTATTGGAGGTATATTGAGATATTCTCTCCCTTCGCATTTATTATGAATTACATCGCATCTGTTCGTGATATCCCCCAGTCTCATGTCTACCCATTCATCCCAAACGCCGAACCCCTCGCTCTGCCATTACCGCCGCATTCCTCACGCAATATGTATACAAGAACTTCCTCCTTTATACACCATCATAGCCCCTCAACCTCATAACCCTCTACATTTTTGCTCCTCTGTTCCCTCGAGCACCGAAATCTGCCTGCCAAAGAGGCCTTCCCCACAACTCAGCCTTCCTCGCAGCCCAGCTGCCTCACAACTCCCCCTTAACACCTATAACCGTCTCTTTTATATCCGGGCTTGCCACTGCCGCAATGGTTTCTTTGATCTTCTCCACAATAACGGAGCTCGTAGACGTGTCGATTACAGAGGAGGTCCCGGCCTTGATGGCCTCGTCGCCGTTGTAGTAGAACCAGGCGCGATTGGTGAGGAATGTGATGTGATGCGGGAGGTAGAGCGTCATGGCGATGACGATCATGGAGAAGAAGAGGAAGAGGAAGGAATCTAGAGCCGTATTAGTGCTTGAAGCGCTGGCTTGGGTTTAGGGGCGGGAGGAAGAGCGGGAAAGCTAGGTGGGAGGAAGGGAGAAACGGGGGTTTGTCGTTCGGGAATTTCGGGATAGGAAGAGGGGAGAGAGGGGAACGTACTGAAGATGAACTTCTCCGTCGGCGTCAACATATACAGCGAGAAGGTAACCTGCGAACATCCGTTAGCACGCTTCTCTTGTGCTCAAGTGAGGCTGTCGCATACTTCATATTGGTATCTTTTGCGCTGGAGCCAGCGGAACGTTGACGCGAAGACAGGCATTGTTTCTTTCTCGGGAATCAAGGAATGGCAGAAAATAACGAGTTGAATCTATGGTATAGCAGGAGTGGTTCTATTGCACGCGAGACTGGAAAATTGGTTGGCTTTGAGAATGGTCGTCGTTGAAGTGCTTCAGGTAATTAATTGAAGATGGATAATCGTTGTTCCAGTTTCACGCCGCACGGCTTCCGAGAGCCGACATCGAAGCTCGGATCCGACCAATCGCGATTGTCAATTGAAGCTTTCGTTCTCAACGACAACAATCAATCAAGACATTGGTATGCAAAATGTGCCATGTCTCCAGGGCCGCTCTCAGTTATGCTGAGGAAGAAATTCCTTGACAATGTGATAGGGAGCTGCGCCTTCCAGCGCTGTATCTTCACAACACCGGTGCTATGCAAAAAGAAAATGCCCGATCGTCCAAAACCACCGCCGGAGAAGGATTTTACAGAGGCTTTTCTTCATGGCAGTGGTCCTGGTGGGCAGAAAATCGTACGTCTCTTCCCTTTCCCCCCTCCTTCTCTCCCCTTCTCCCTCAATTTTCTAACAAGCACAAACAGAATAAAACCTCCTCCGCAGTACAACTCAAACACGCCGCCTCGGGCATCGTCCTTAAAGTCCAAGCCACGCGCTCCCGTACCCAGAATAGGAAGATTGCGAGACAGATGTTGGCGGATCGGTTGGAAGATATGGAGAAGGGGGATCAGAGCAGGAGTGCGGTGAAAGCGGAGGTCAAGAGGAAGAAGAAGAGTAGTGCGAGTAAGAAGACTAGGAGGAAGTATCGGAAGTTGGAGGAGGCTAAGGCTGCTGGGGAGGTTGAAGAGGGGGAGGAGGAGAGGAGGGGTTAGATGATGGGGTTGAGGAGAGTGGGAAGAAGGTGTGAGGATACCGGCGCAACGATGTGAAATACCACTTTGCCAAGGGCAGCGAGGTACCGTTGTACCTCTTGGATGCTGTTCGGATGGGAACGAATATCAGACTTGCGGAGCCTCCCACTGACGATCGCCTCCCGCATCCCACCGGATGTCAGGTTTTGCGGTGAATTGAATGGTATCGGAATTGGATGGATCGATTAACCTTCTATATCCTGCTATATCCGACAAGTCGGCTTTTTATCCAGGATCACCTTGGATTCGCTGGGGATTACTCTAGCATTTACAGCTTACGTACGACTAATAGCCCCCTGCTATCGATACTGGTGAACCTTTTAGATTATCTCATCAGGCCACTTGAAAATAGTAATGTTATACTTCCGAGGCTAGCCACCTAGTCAATATATAAGTAATTCATTCCACCTTCAAGTACCCTTCCTTTTCCAATCTTCATCAAAATTCCAAAACCATCTCACCAAAATTCTTATCTCCAATCTGAACTCTCAACATACCTCCTAACCACGCTTCCCAAAATGTCAAACCTTACGACGGCATCATACCTGCTCAACCCTTCGACCAAAATTGAAGTCACAACGATCGGCGAGCCCAACCCAGGGCTTCCAAGTCTCCTGTTCATCCACTTCTGGGGCGGTTCCTCCCGCACCTTCGCCCCCCTCATATCCCATCTCCCAAACTACCACTGTATCTCCCTCTCTCTCCCCGGCTGGGGCACCTCTACCGGTCCCGATGATATCTCCGCCTACTCAATCTCTGCCTTAGCCAACACAGTTTTGGCACTCATCCCGCTGCTTGGACTTGAGAGCTTTGTGGTTGTAGGGCACTCGATGGGCGGAAAAATTGCTGGGTTGGTTGCGAGTAGATGGGAAAAGGAAGATGAGAGGTTAAAGGGGGCCATTTTACTCGCGCCCGCACCGCCTACGCCGCTTGTGTTGCCGGAGAATATGAGGGAGCAGCAGAAACAAGCCTACCAGAGTAAGGAAGGTTGTAAGTTTGTTATACAGAACGTCCTCTCCTCTCAACCTCTCCCAGAAACTACAGTCAATAGCCTCGTCGAAGACATGATTCGAGGCTCTGATGTTGCGAAGAGAGCGTGGCTTGAGGTTGCGATGGGTGAAGATGTTAGCGACGAAGTTAAAAGTAAGGGGGTCGATGTGCCAGTGCTGGTGGTAGCTGGAGAAAACGATCGTGTTGAGCCGGTGGAGAGGGTTAAGGGGGAGGTGGTTGGGTTTTTGGAGGGTTTGGGTGTTGAAGTGAAGTTGGTGGCTATAGGGGGTGTGGGGCATTTGATGATGTTTGAGAAGGCGGAGGCGGTTGCTGAGGTTTTGGGGGAGTTTGTTGGGGGGTTGGTGGAGGGGAAGTAGGGAGATGGGTTGTAGGATCTCTTTTTCGATTTTTGCTCTTGATATTGCTCATGTTTTGGGTTTGTGTTTTTTTTTTGTATTTCTGTACTATAGTTGTGTTGCTATGAGGTTTGAGGTTTGTATATTTCGTCCTGTCATTGTATTAATTGGGGGTTTTTCAATTTTCTAGAAATGATAAGATGAGGCATAAAATTCGATTACATGTGCAACAAGCAGGATGAGCCGAGTGGCGGGCTAGCAAACAAGTTAACAACTCTCATGACAACACTCAATGTATATAATTCGGTACGACTCAAAAAAAGTCAGGCAGCGTAGCGAGTACTTTGTTACACATCCAAGAGAGAAAAGCGCTACGCCAGTTTCATCTTCTTTCTGAAAACAACCTTGGTCCTTGGAACTCGAAAAAAGTGAACAGAACATAGCGAGTGTCTCTTCAAACATTCAGGGGAGAAGAATAACTCGCAGGTTTCAAAGTTTTCTGGAAACAATCAACGCTGGCACTGGTGCTACCAATGGCTCATCTACAGCGAAGTAGATAGGTAATCATTAATCACCCTGTGCCATACCTTTAGAGGCCTTTATATCAGCACAAACATAGGCTTCAGAGTCTCTTCTACGAATTCGCACCTTCAAACCAGAAATGAAAACGCGGACGAAAAAGTGACAACAAACAACATGGTATCTCCAAACATAACGCTTGCGATAGTAGTCTTCTGCGCCGTGGGTATTCCTATTGTGATAGTAATAACCATTGCATGCTGCTACGACCACATTCTCGGCAATATTAGGCAGGTGCGATATCAATCCAAGAATGATGTTTGCAGAACTGACTCTGGGGGTTGTAGGCAGATCCCGAGGGAGGAGATAATAGGGGAACAGAACTCGCGGCAGTTTCTCCGCCAAGATCAACACCTAAGCCTGCGTCAAACCCTGCAATAAAGGCAGCTCTCAAAGGGATACTCAAACCCCGCGGGCGAATATCAGCGCTGGGACAGCCATCAGGAGTAGAACCAAATGGAGGATAACCGCCAGGAGCTAAACGAGGAGAGCGCCGCTCCTATGATAAGATATAATCAGCTATACGGTTGACATGCAAAAGAGGGGAATTGCAGCTAAAAAGCCAGAGGGCCAGGGAGCACGGGGTAGGAGGACAAAAAACAGCAGCAGATCCCAGAAAAAAGATAAAGACTCGACACAAGGACCAAAACAGAGAACAATGAGCCGACCAATCGAGAAGGTTAACTACGTGGAGCGAGTGATACAGGAAAGCGCTGTAGGAGGTGGTAACGATAATAACGATCTCTTAAATCTCTGAAATGGATTAGTGCTCATACTCTCTGATAACTAGAACTGTTCATAAACTCGGCTTTCATATGCTAAATACCAACCGAGAAGTCTTGTTTGAATTACTCTCTTATTATCTCACTCTGAATATTTGGGCTGAGACATTGGCTTGCAATTTCTTCGAAGAAAAGCCTTGAAGAAAGAAAATGATATAGTGCTGTGGGGGTAGAAGAAGGGAGGGGTGACATTGAGACGCTCTTGTCAAAAGCGATTTTACGAGGCTTGTTTGTATAAATGATTTATGGCTAGGCTGTAAATTTGCAGTTACTTCCCAGTTAATAGGGGTAAACTAGTAAAAATGAGTGGCGCAAAAGAATTCAAGATTTTCTCATGAAGAGAAAGTATTTCGTAATGAAAAAGTTGGTAAATTAGTTCTCTTGGCGTCCGAAAAATAAACCACAGTGTCGTAGATACTGTCTGTAATGGAGTACTGTATAATCCTGCATCAGAAGCAGAGAAGTCAGACATGGCCGCGATTGCGGAGGCAACATGTTGAAAACAAGCCAAGTGGCAAACAATTTGTCGATTGTCATTGCAACAATCAACATTTTTAACTCATTGAGTCAGTCAAAATAGCGTAGGGAATATCAGGCCTAGGAATGCCACGTAATGTATTGAAGCCCATGTTTCGAAATTTCAGGAAACATGTACTCGTGGCACCGTTACTACGAATTGCTCATATACAGCGAAGTAAATAACACGTTGAAACAAGCGTAACACCTCCATTTGCCAGTTCTCATAAAACCGCATAATAGATAAAGTCGAAATATCCACAGTGAGCTAGCTACCTTCGTATCCTTTCGAAATAACCAAATCCAAACCAAAAGTGACGAGGAAAACGAAAAGGAAAAATGAGCGACAACGGGCTACATCAGCAAAAAATTCATTTCATATTCATACACATACCTTCATATACAAACACTTTACATAAAAACATGAAAATATTAAAGCACCCCCATATTTTAAGAATACTATTCTACCTATATAAAGGGAGGGCGATGACTGAACACCTGTACGTGGTGCCCTCTACGAACCTGGAATTGCAATATTATTCCAGAGCCTAGATTCAGTCGGCGATTCGTCGCATC
>QYAP01000813.1:0-14707 GCA_003988905.1 Hymenotorrendiella dingleyae
GTTGTGGTAGTTTTATTATATTTTAGGGTGGTGGGGTAGTAGAAAAGTGATCGGCTCGGTGTCCTGATCGGCTCGGTGTACAACCACGTTATATTATTTTTAATATTTCTGAAATATTTTCGAAATAATTTCGAGATTTCTGAAATATTTCTAAAATATTTCTAAAATATTTTCGAAATAATTCTTAAAATAATTTTATTTTCTATGATTCTAATTCATATTATCTTATACCCGATATATCCGGAATTCATGAATTTATTCATGAATATTCATGAATTTGCCTTAATTTTGATTTCATGAATTCAGCTTATCTAAATGAATTGAATGTGAACGATGAATTGAGTCGCTAATTCTTTTAATTCGTTGAGCAACCCTAGAGCGCATATGATGTCGATCTCACGTAAACGAGTAATTCGTTTACCGGGTGCCATGTTTGCGATATGCTTCATCGAGAGAGGGTGTTTAAGCTATGGTATTTGTCGTGAAGACGCGGCGTGGATGGTACAAATTGAATGATGGAAAGCAGCGTAAAGATGAGAGTTCGTCGTATGGGTAACCAAATGTACAATCATGAGGCTCTTCGAAATGAAAAGATCGCAAAGCAAATCAAAAACAGAAGGCGAAAAAAAATATGAAACCGCAATGGGCAACGTCTCAAAACGAGAAACTTTGCTCTCGTTTTAAATGAACGATAAGGAGAGCCTCAACTGCTAGCCGCATCCTCTCACATGGTAAATGTTAGAGATCGAGATCCCATTGTTTGTGTCGCACAAAGATTGGCCACTTGGGCAGCATGCAGATGCTACGAAAATAGTTATTTTCAGCCTCCATCAACTGCTTGCCGCCGTCGGCACTTGAAACGTCAAAGGGCTGGCCCACTTAGCCTCTCTTATCCTCAAGAGTGTGTGTATATGCATAAGCGCGTAGCGCTGTAGCAAAAATAGCAGGATGACAAAAGGTGTGGGCGACGAACTCATGAAACGGTAATTCATGTGGCAGCCAGTAGTTAGATTGGATGGAGCTGAAGAAACACAATATTTGGGCGCTAATTGTCCAAATGCCAGTGGTAGCATTTGAATGGGTGTAAGTGTGGTCGCACGACATGCAGCAAAATACTTGAAAGGTGCGGTCGCGCTGAGGCAGTAAAGGAGGCACTGCGAACGCAGACTTCAGATGAATATTGGGTGAAATAAACGAAACAGGCAAGACGGGCACTGATCTGAGCACTCTTTGGCAACTGGCTCTTTCAGGCCACTTCTAAAAATAAGGGGGGTGATCACGTGCATTACTTGATCTCTGCCTCTTCCGTTTCTGGGGCCTGTTATTTTTATCCTTGTTGTGCCAGGATATTTAAGAGAATCGAGGTCGTAATGGAAGGGGGTGATGCTTTAAACCGGTATTCACTCTATCAACACATATGAAAGCAAACAAGCCATCAAAACGAGGTGGAACTTTCAAAATTAGTACTACATCTCCAGCCACTAAGGCTATTTCTGCACTCTTATCGAAGAAACAATTCTGTGCCCATGTAAAGAACATCAACTAGAATCTAGAATTTTCCCCAACTCCTCTGTAGCCCTCCTCTATCTAATTCGAACCAATTTTTCAAAAAACACCAGTCTCTATGCAAACATTTCCATCTAAGAATTTCAAAATTTCCGGACGAGAAATTACAATTTCATTTTGAGTCCAGAGTCGTCTTCTGGGTAAAGGGTTGTTGCGTAGTAGTTTTCCCAGTTCGTGCAGTGGTCTTCCATGTTATCGAGGGCGGAGCCTTGGATCCCGACGATTTCGGACTCGCGTTCGACGAATTGGAGACCTAGACCTGCGGCGATATGCCATGCGATCTAGAAGTTGTTAGTGTTTATCTAGATTTAGGGTAGGAATACGTACATGACAGTGGAAAAGCCAAACTCCTGGGTTGTTGGTGTAGATAGCAATGGCTATCCATCCAAAGGCAGGCAAGGTAGCGACATCACGTCTCATTGGATCGACAAAGTTCAATTCCGCAGTCGTGCTGGCGTTGAACGTCCCAGTGGCGGAGCCCAGCTAATTCGCATATTAGCCAAATATCTGCTAATACCAGGAACAGCTTTAAAATTTAAATATAAAAAACAAAAAAATAATATAAAAACGAAATTTAAAGATAAAGGACGGATTTAATTACCAGGTAGAAATCATGACCGTGAAGGTGCATTGGATGGGGAGAAGTAACTCTGCTTTGGACGACCCAGAAATAGAACTTGTTTGCTTCTGGCATTTGGTAAATGTTCGACCCGTTCTGAGCAATTCGAGTTGAGAGGGAGTTGTTTTGGACGTATTGGAGTGTTGGATGAGACCAATCGACACTGATATATTCCCTTTTGAAGCATGTTAGATCCATGGAATTATGTGTGTTGGAGTTTACTTACTCGTTGATACGCCAGAAGCCGTTGCTAATAGGTTGCACCGTCAACTGATCAGATGCGTTGGCGACAAATTGGAACTCGTTTCCAGGGACAGTTTTCGTCACAATAGGTTTCAATCCTGTTGGATCACCACAGAATGCAGGAGCTGCAGCTGAGGAATTTGAAGTTGGGTTAGTCAAAGTTGTGGCGTGACTGGCGTTACTGTAGGTGAAAATTCCCCGAATATCTTGTATGGTGCCATTTGATAGAGCATCGTTGGCGCAATATTGTTGAGACGGAACCTGCACACGGAACCAATAGCTATCTGCCGTCTGGTTTGCAGAAAATATAATATCGTACCGTTGGCCCACGCCAAGGAAAAGCCAAGTTGTGTTGAAGGGTGTGATAGGCACGAAATCCGCGGCGACGACTGTAAATGGATGGCCGTCTAAAGATACTGTGAACATGGCGTCGACGGCTATGTTTACTAATCTGAGACGATAAGTTTTGCCCTGCTGAATTGTAGTTCGGGCGTATTTTCCGCTAGTAGGATCTCCATTGGGGTTCACCATCGTCCCATTGACTGTTTTTCTCGTTAGCACTTGTCTCGAAAGTGACTGCCACCTGCAGAAATCGAGAAATGGTATGAATACTGACCCAAACCGCCCTGAGCGAGAGGTATGGTACCACGTGGATCATCGAATTCATTGTGCCACATATCATCAGAGTACCAATCGGTAATTGAATAAGTTCCCAGATCTTAAGACGGAGTTGAGTTAGCGCTAACTTGGAGGGTTTTCTATTCTTCTATTAGGGACTGACCTTCATCATAGTTGGCGCTAGCAGGGCCATTGATTTGGAGCATTCCTGCTACTCCGTCACCATATTGTACACTAAATTTTGGGCTTCTTTAGCATCAATACCTCACGAGCGCCCCTAAAACTTACGCGTAATGACTGTGATACCAAGACGTCCCATGCTGAGTGGCAATGAAATCATACACCCTTGTTCCGCCCGGCTGAAGCGGACACTCTGTGACACCGTTTGCACTTTAATGTCGTTAGCTTTCTTCTTCTTCTCATAAATTTTAGGAAGAGTGTTCAATGCTTGTGTTGAGGCTTAAAGGAGATAAGTCTAGCTATGATCGAGAGATCTAGGTAGGTGGGCTCGCTAAGCCAGGGGCGTGTGTTCGAGTGCCTCGAGGCTGGTCACGTGCCGCTAGGGTTAGCGAGCCAACCTTCCCAGATCCCTCGATCATAGCTAGCCTTCTCTTCTTTAAGCCTCAATAAGAGATGGAACAAAAGACAACTTACCCATCCATCGTCGTGGAGTTGGCTTGAATAAGGCCGTGCCAATGCATGCTCGTGCTATTTTGAATTAGTATTAGAGCTATAAGGATGGAACTTAAAACATACCCATTAGTTGTTAGATTGTTATGTACAGTTATGATCAATCTATCTCCCCAATCTATCAAAGTTAAATCGTTTCACAGACATGGGTGGGGTGGTTAGTTACCCGCTTCCAGCGTAGGCCCAGGGTACTGGCCATTTATAACCATCATATCCTTTGATACTCCATCAGGGGTAAGAGTCATCTCCGAGACCGTGAGATCATAAGTCACTGTTTTTCCAGTTGCGGGCCATGTCGTCTCCGCATCAGTATTGATGTCGAACCCATTTTTCAGCCAACACTGTCTGTTCTGTGGCGTGTTACAATCGGATCCAGGATAAAAAGTATCTGCTTTGGCAAGCCCAAAGGCTGCTAATGCGAAAAGAATCTGAGATCTAAACATATTTCTGTATAACATTGAGAGTTGACAAAAAAAGAATGGCCGACGCTGGCAAGCAAAATTGAGAGTGTTCAGAGGATTGGGCATATATATATCTAAAAGATTTTTCACTCAACGCGTAATTGCCATCCTGCTTAGACAGGCCAGTACCATGCCCTATCAAATCGTACCAGATAAATTTTGCAGATACCAAGTCAGGCTTCGCGCCAGTCGGTGTCCGAGTAATATTCGAATAACGGCGACCAATGGTAATAGAACTCTCTGCGGTAAGCTCACAGTCTTACATCTTCACCGTAGGAGTGATACAAACCATCCCAAACATTCCTATAGGTAGGTCTGACTGGAAAGCGGACCCGTATTACTAAGCTAAGTGACGTCGTTATGCTGAAAGGACTGCAAGAAAATAAGTGAAGTGAAGCTAAGGCGAATAAATTCTACTTTGCAACCTTGCGTTGTTGAGATATGGCAAGTGACGGAAAACATATTAAGAGTGTTCAATGCAGGAACAACTTGTATACCTTGCCAATTGCATCCATGGCAAAAACGTGGAATATTGAGATGAATAGACCCTAGGAAAATACTAGGAACAGGCAGTAAATGCAAGGTAAATGCAATGCGAATGCGATGGCAGGAGACGATCGACGGTACCGTATCGTACTGGTTTAGAGCCCCCCCTCTCCCCCGTTCTTAACCGCATTGTGCCAGACCACTTCAAAGAATAGAAATCAAAATAACAGAGGTCTTATTTACGGGAGAGGCTCGTTCACGGGAGAAACTCTCCCATTAACCTCAATTCTCTGTAATCGCAGGTTTAATACCGATCCACCTTCTTCACACCAACCCCCACTCACCTTGATTAATGGTCTGGTACAACAAGGACCAAACCGGGAGAAGGGCCACCGCCTAGACCAATTAGTACGGTATCAATTTAGGTGCTATATTCGGCTGCCGGACTAATAGAAGCTTTTCCTCGCCGCAGCCATCCGTTCATGCTGTACGCCTTAAAACGGCCCGCCTATACACAAGGTTAAAAAGCCGATGCAAGTAAGCTTCGCTTGAAGTTGGCTACACAAACGTCATTATACTGTAGTCAACAATTTTCGAGTATTGCTCACTAGCAACAGCACAAAAAATTGCCAAGCATCAGCAATTCGCAATAGGCGAAGAAAATAAGGGGCAAAACAAAAACTTGGAGCGCGCTTCCAAAAGATTTAGCTCTCCAAAGCAACTCCTGATTGGCTAGGTAGAGCCCCAGTTAGTCGTAAGCCGCCTCTCATAAGCTGATAGAAACTTCTTTGCCAAGCTACAAAGAAACAAGTGCCAAGACTGGGGTTGAAAGTGGTAAGCAGCCCAGGTAAGATCAGCACGAACCTTGCAGAAAACATCTACCCCGAGTACCACCATAGTGCAAAATGCTAGAAAAGGCTGTTGGAATATACCTTTGCAAGAAGTATATATTCCATTCGTAATCCAACTTGATGCCTGTCAAGACTAAGATAGTGATGACCCTCGATGACGGTTACGCAGGCATGGAATACGTCCCTTACGGCTCTCTTAACGGCCAAGAGTTAATCGTGGCAATCTGAGCCTCATGTTTGAGTAAATTCTTCGCGCGAGATTGGTTGTTTTGCAAGTAGCGTTGAAGTGTTACGGCACAGACAAGAACGCCCTGCAATATGCATGGTTACCATGATTAAAGGCAGGTACGCGAAGTAAAATCTAACCTACATCGAAAGATAATTAGTAGCAGGTGACTATAGGGCTACGTACCCTCTCACAAATATGAAGCCGAGTTGCTGTATTGGGGTATAGGTGGGAGCACCATGGTTAACCGCGATCAGTAAATAGTCTGACTTGGACGCTACTTGTACGTAGTACCTACAGAAAGAGAATTCTTGACCTACCACTTCTTACCACTCGTACCTCAAAAAGCTCAAAGTAGCAAAAGTGTGAACCAACCTGCCTAGTTCGATACCGGCAATACGCATGCTTGTCATCAAAATGAAAAACCTCACTTGAGTACAAGCTGCGCGAACACTTTCTTTTGTTCGTCACCGTTACCAGATCAATTGCACGGGGATCTCCGCAATGCGGAGGGTTGCTTTGGCCCCATCAATGTCCAAAATAGTATCTGCGTAGTGATATGACGCATGTCTTTCCGGCATTGGTTTCTTTCGATAACAATCATCGGCCCGTCGGCTTTCGGCTGAGTTGCTGTCTCTTCACTGCCTTCGTCAACTTCCAAGTGTATGCGACTCGACTCGCTTAGTCTCGCGCTGATGGAAGAGCCGAAGCAGCGTAAACCCTCACCGGATGCCTGATTCCGAATCTCCTATGCGATCCGAGAACCTGACCAAGTGTCTTTTCTCATTAAATTTGATGCTTCTCGCGGAGAATTGCTGTATGATGTTCATGCACTCCAGGACCCCAGATACGCCGTACTTCCGAACTCGGAGAATAGTCAGACTGCAGCGTGTGTAAAGAGTCTTGGCACCCCAAAGGATTACGGCGGAGGTAGCTGCAAGGGGACGAGAACCAGAGCTTACTACTCCGTATAAGTTTACAACCTTTGACAACCTCCCTCAGCGCAGAAATTCCCGAAGTGCTATTGCGATACCGAACTCACCTCTTCATCAGTACTCCTTCTATCGCACGATAGCCGTTCAGGATCACTTCTAATATCCCAAAAGCACCTAAATCATCGGAGGATAAGTCAAACACTCATTCTAATGTAAATCGACTTCTCGTGTATTTACAACTTTGCCTGAACCCAAAGGCCAAGTTTCTCTAGTCCAGCATGGCCATCATAGATATCACGCTCTACAGCTCTAGAATTTATCTACAAAGCCGATGAATTAGTCACAGCCTCAAACGATTGGGAAGCAGCAAACTGCACTTACATGTTTTGGACCAAGATCGCTCACTTTCTCGACCCCAAGAAGCCTCATACATGTATCTACTTCTGCTTTTAGAACTGCCGAGAGCGTCAGTAAAATAATGGCCCAAGGAAGATGGCGATGCTTACTCTCAAACGTCCGCTCTACGCCCTCCACACCACCAGCTCCAAGGCCGAATAACGCAGCGCGTCCAACTCCGACGGCCTTGGCGCCTAGACAGAGTGCTTTGACGACATCTGTTCCTCTCTTGATACCACCGTCAACCCATACTTCGATTCTGGAGAAAACCTCAGGGCAGTATTTGCGTATTTCCAGTAGCGTATGTACAGCTGGTGGTGCAGTATCGAGTGCCCTACCGCCATGATTTGACAAGATGATAGCCTTCACCTGAGGGTATTGAGCCGCAAGATATGCATCCTCGTGAGTCTGAAGACCCTTCAGCACAATGGGCAAGTCGGTATGTGATGCAAGCCATTTCAAGGTAACTTTCCACGTCAGATCTGCAGCAGTTCCAAAGAAAAGCTGCTGGCCAACACCCCCTCCACCAGGTCTCTTCTCCTTGTTCTGGTCCTGTTGGCCCAGTGCATCATTAACAGTAGATTGATCCTGCGATCTCTCATCGTGTTCTCTCTTTCCAGGTACAGGTGCGTCTAGAGTCAAAACGATAAATTTAACCTTATCGGACATGGCATTGATCCGCTTCAGCATGTCCTCGCTCTTCTTTCTCTCATTCTGCACGTATATTTGCCACCCAAATATCTGTCCAGGTAATGAGCCTTCGACAATCTGCTCTGGTGTCATCGATGCATTATTGGAAATAATTTGGCAAGCACCAAATTGGCTGATCCCTTGCGCAATTCCACGTTCACCAGCTGGATGTGCCAATCTTGCCATTGCTGCTGGTGAGACATACACCGGTAACCCCACTTTTTGGCCCAACATCGTTGTCGTAAGATCGCATTTCGTACAGTCTACAAACACCCTCGGCCGTAACAAGATCTGTTTATAAACCAAGTTGTTGAACCTTTTCGATATCAAGTCATCACCAGCCGAATAGTAATATGACCAACACTTGGCAGATATCTGCTTCGTAGCCACCTCCTCGATCTCGTCCAGATTCAATAGGCTCTGCATATTCGGAGGCCCCTCCACTTCTTTCTTCACATCTTCCGCTTTCGGTGTGGGTATTGTAGAAGGATCGATTTTGCCGAGCTTAGCAGAGGGCTTGAGATTTCCTTCGAGCGTGCCCGGAGGGTGGATGGGATCGTATTCCTCAGTCGCATCGCGCCCGGCAAGCTTCAATATGATTTTCGAGCCGCCAGGATGGCTGGGGAGGAATTCCGTTATATCCCATACCTCGCCGTAGAGGGAGACCCAGCAGTCATCTGGCTTGTTGTGCTTAGCAACTGTCGAGACGTTAGCTCCCGAGCAATAGGTACACTTGGATCTTGATGCTACCTTCAGCAGCATCAAATATCTTCGCCATGGTCGTTACAATACAAACAATATGCTGAATCAAGATTGAACAAGAACGAACAAACGAAGCGTCTTACGGTAAGCAAATACAAGAAAAATAAAAAAGAGGGCGTCGTCACGTCGGTCGAAAGTCAGTTGCGAATTCGGCCTGCAATGCCCCGGGTTCTGTCAAGCTGTCGAAAGTGGGGCACCCCGCACCCGTGTGACCAATGGGCGCTATCAATTGGTCAAGCTTCCCCAGACTAATCCCTTTCGGTTGTCCAAGTTGTGGAGGATCTTCAAATCTTGTCCGTCAAAGCCCGCCATCAAGAGCCATTCACCAAAGGTACTGAACAGATGAACCGTACTGACCGTATAACACTTATCTTTAACTCTCTTTTGCGGTCCCCCCTCCCTCATCATCTATTACATTTGAAAAAAAAAACTTGACTTACACTAATTATTTTCAGAATTCGAGGGTTACCATTCTCAGGTCAACCGGTTTTGCCCCCATAAAATCAAAGAAAAAGAATATTCCGTCCCCAGAGATATCGTTGGCATGGACTGTCCACGTTTTGAGAGCAAGAATGTTGGATGTAGGGGAATAGTAATTATTGTTTTGTTTGATCACCCTAACTCTAAGATATGAGCAACTGGATATGAGGAGGAAATGCACAGCAAGAACGGCAGCTCTGTGGTAAGTATTGAAATTTTATGTACTCATGATAACGCTGGTGCTATGTATACAACTGCAGCCTACTATAAACAGTTTTTCCAGAAAATCCAGAGTCAATGCCGACTTGGTAATGACATCAATAAACGCCGGGCTCCTTATGCCCATATCCATATACATGTTCGTATGCCGTATAAAACTCTTTTTATCGTAGATTACGCCTTGTAGGCGTGCTAGAATATTGAGGAAGTGGATCCTCCCCAACCACTAACCTCAACTGCGAGGTTTATTATCGTGCTCACTATCCATAGAGTAATGAGCCCCCACCCAATGCGTCTACTCATGACCCATTTATTCATGGGTACCGCAATCAACAATCCAACAAGTGTGATCAGTAATGTAACTGCTGATATTATGAGGGTGCGACTGACTTCGATCTTATACGGCTTATATTTGATGTGTTTGGAGGGATGCTTGTCGTGCTTGTGGTTTGCATCTTTGATTGTCATGACGAGGCCAGAAACTCCAATACCAATCAAAATGTTGAGCATTGGTCCTCCAAAGCAGGCAGATAGTGCCATGACTGGATAGCCCAGACGAGCAACCGTAATATCAGCCACCAGATCACCAAGAGAATTACCGACAGCGAATATGGTAAGGCCCAGGATTGCATCTGAGATCCCAAGAATAACGCCAAATGCTTTTAGGACGCCGACAACCTCGTTGGCAATAGTGGAGATCCACGCTATTGATACGATGAATCCGAGGAAACACAATACTGAACGGTACTTGGGAGGTTTCGACGGTGTAGTCGTAAAAACCAGTATGCCAAAGGCAATCAATGAGCTGAGAAGGGAGTAGAGGATCAGACGAACGAGAAGACCTGGCGATGGAGGAAGATAGGTCGAAATTATGAGGACTGTAAAGAGCGGCGCAGTAAAAATCTGAACCGATACAAGCCATCGGTTCCAATCGCCAGGTTGGGACCTTTCGTCCGTTGTTTCGTTAACATGCTCAATAGAGTTGTGTCGTTTTGTTGGGCTGGTGCTAGTATGAGGATGAGGATGAGGATGGCTGTGATGATTTTCGGTGGAGACTGCGACTACTGCAGTTCCATGGGCGGTGAGGCTGTTCCTGTGCGGAGGACGAGGTGACGGGGAGCGACTTTCTGTAGCACGGCGATAGCGGATCCATTCAGGCACATCGGCTTGCAAAGTTGGGCTGTCCGGTATTAATGTAGGTGCTGTGCTCCTTCTCGGTCTCAAAGCAGGTCTTAAAAGAGAGGCTCCCTCGTCAAGTGCTACCGGGCTTTCGGCTTGGGCCTCCTCTTGGGAGTCGGATTCTACTACAGGCAATGTAATAGCAAGAAGAAAGATACTCGGTGCCGAAATTACGCTGACAAACTTGTCCCAGATTGATTTGTCTCGCCACATGGAGAGGGTTGGGAACAGAGTCGATAGGAGGATAAATGGACTAGGCAGTAAGCCATACGGCCACCACTTCACCCGTCTTTCCTGGTTTTCATCATCAAGACTCTGACTCTGCTGCGTATATGGCGACCCAGGCGTCTGAGCACTCTCAGGCAGCATGATACTGTTAGGTTTAGAGCTGCGAGGAGAGTAGGGTAGAGGTGAGTCGGTGAACGTAGGGAACTGTAATATTGGCGATTGAAGTATAGGTGAGCGGGAGCTCACGCTTGATGAGGAACCAGGGATTGAGGAACCGGGAATTTCGAGTCTAGGGCGTTGTGGTTCCCTAGACCTGCTTCTCCCAGAGCTCCCACTACGGTCTGCTCTCGATAGTCGTTCAGTAGCACCATCGACACGTAGATGTCGAGCACCTGGAAAACTTTCATCCGGCGGTGCTAAAGTATCACGCTTTCGACTATCTCTGGACGGCGCAGGGCTCAAGTCCCTGACCACACCAGTAGCAGAAGGTGGAGGGGATAGAGATATTGTCGGCGATGGGGGCACAAAATGATTGTCTGCATCCGGAATGGGGCTTAGGCGACGGTGCTCAGGAAACGTAGGCGTCGCCGCTACTATTCCAATATTTGGAATCCTGGCGACAGTGAAAGCAGCCGGATCTGTTGGCTTCGATCTTTCAGCGTCATTCATTGACACTGCTCGAATTCTTCTAGAAGGCATGCCCTCATGAGACTCGTCGGAGTCATCAAGGGGAGTGACGGCACCATTGGAGGCATTGTCCGAATATGGCTCTTGATCTGTGTAACGATCATAGTTTACTATCGAGTTTTCGGCATATGGGTCATCCGAATAGCGTCGGAGGTGAATCGGTTGAGCATGAGATCCTCGAGACCTTTGGAGTGAAGAAAGGACCGATCTAAATTCCAACGCTCCAACCAAACTTGGCCGAATAGGAGTAATGGTGTTCCTTCGACTTCCCCTTGGTCTCGTCACGCGCATACTGCTTGCCATTTCTGCGGCTAGATGTCTTCCTTCATCTCCATCAGAATCGATTTCGTGGGAGCCATCATAGGCTGCTGGACTGAGCCCTCCCTCTAGTGCCGCAAAATCCTCCACATCCTGGTTATTTCTGCGTCCAGCGGGAGCATCCTCATCGTCTCCATCTTCTTCTGTCACTTCTATTTCTTCGTTAGAAGTTGCCAGATAGTGACCACGAGCAGCAGCTTCTCTTTCTCGTAGGCGTCGTCGGCTCCCAAGATACCAATGCCACACCAAAATTACAACTACATAGAAAATGTAAAATGCAATCATAACGCAGCATTCCCATAGGTGGAGAGACCCATCGGCCAGAAACAGCATACTAAAGCTGGCCGCGACAATAAAAAACCCGACGTCTCTAACAAACGTCTTCTTTCCGACTTTAAATTCTCGAACCAATGCCATTGATCCGGCAACAACAGCAGTTATAAACCCAGCAGCTCCAATGAGCTCTCCAACAGCCAAACTTCCACTGTGCGAGCTCATGGCCGCGTATGTCGAAAACACATCTGGGCTGCCATTGCCAAACGCTAGAAAGGTAACTCCGGCCATGCTTTCACTCATACCCAAAATACTCGCAATTGTGGATAGGTTTATACAGAAGAAATCTGAAGCCGCAATACCGATAGTCGAGAAAAGTAATCCCAGCCATAATGTAAGAAGCGCAAGCGCTAAAGGTTGTGCCCAGTTGAGACGGCAATAGTATAGAGATAGGTAGGATAGAAGCCCGGCTTCTTCGTCTGGACAATTAGCCTTGATGAACGCGCACTTGTCTTTTGCATGGTGTACTAATCGACACTGCCATTGCGGTGTTAGCTTTGACATTGTTCGAATTGTCGCAAAAGGAAATATCGTACCTCTTCGTCCCTCTTAACTAGTCGTCCGGACTCCAGGCTTTCCAATGCTCGACGCTGTGCGAGTCCATACTGAGTTCCAAGTCTATATCTTGCGGTTTGGTCTGCAACCAAACTGATCACTGCAAATGCAGATATTAGAAGGACCGTAATGTAGAATGCGCGGAAGCTCAATTTCGGTCGCCTTTGGCGGGTCGATGCCGCATTGTGAGGAAGTGGCCGCATTCTTTGTGCATGATATGTTGAAGCTCGGCAAACAACCTGACAGGAGGTTTAAAGAGGTGATTCCGCGAAGGAATTGAAGAAGTGTGGCCGTGTGCGTGGGTGTGGTCAAAGAGTGAATTGGCAATCCGGATTTCTAGCAGGTTTTGGTGATTCGCAGCGCAAGTCTGAATGGAGGGCCAAGGCCAAAGCCTCTCTGGGCTAACGCTGGGGTCTTCTGATATGACGACGCCCCTCCAATACGGAGTAGACTAGCGATAAGACCGTGCTGCTCTATCGAGCAGAGCTCTATCGGAGCAAGCGACACGATCTTCAAGGAGGAATATACATTGAGAGTGCCGAAGGGGCGGAAGAGGGAGGTCAACCCCTCACAATGATTCTCTAGCTCAGGAAACACCAAAACTAGAGGGATTCGAACAAAAATGGCAACTACTTCCTGGTGCTGTGCTAAGGGAAGACAACGGCGGAATGCCTGCCTACCGCCACATCTTACCGGAGGAGGCGCGGAGCGCCTCTTACCTCAACCTTGGGGAACATTTACAGGGTAACCGTGAGAGAATAAGCGATAAGAAAGATAAGGAACATTTCTTTTTTAAAAATTTAAATCATAATATAAAAATAAACTAAAATAGAGGTGATAACTCCGTATCACGTAAGCTTCTAAAAAGAGAAAAAGATTAAAATAAATATAGATTATATCGATAAAAGTCGAAAAATCGAAGAAAGTCACGTTTAAAGCGTGATCTGTAGCTTGCAGGGCCCAGCTTCCTCGCTTCGCACGTCGGCTTGCAGCCGGCTCCGAGGCCTCAGGCAGAACTTACCTCATCTCTTTTCACCCTACCTTAATTATCGATGCGATCCATCAATTCGAGAGCTATCTTTACCGTTTTTGCTTTATGTGTCACTTCAAAATCCTCTCTATATTTGCGACAGGGAAAGTTTCTCGCTAGCTATCGTAATTGTAGAGCTATTAATTATTAAATGCTCGAGCTTCCGAGGGTCTCTACCTGCACCGTTAAGGTTAAGGTTGAGGCTGGAAGCACGTGATGCCTCCTAACCTTAGGCAGAATTTACCCCATCTCTTTTTCCCTTATATAAATAAATGTGCATCACCACGAATAAAGGAGATAAAATCTTAGAAGTTAGCATATATATTAATTCAAGTCGAATAATATATTTATATTAAAGAAAATATTTTATTAATTATTATAATTTTAAAGATATTAATTATTAAATATTAAGCTTATATATATTTCTTATATTAAATAAATTCTTAAATCTTAAATTAAATATTAATTCTTTTATTTAAATTTCTTCGATTTTAATTTAAATAAATGAAAAGATATAAAATATTCGAATTATTTATTATTTTACTTTTAGATTTATATAAGAATTTAATATAATCTATTAATCTTAAATTTATAATTCTTAAATATTTAATATTTAAAATAATAATTAAATAATATCTTTTAATTAAATAATTAATTATAGAAATTAATTATATATTAAGTAATTAATTATTAAATATAAAAGTTTTTAAGAATATATAATTCGAAGATAAAGAATTATCTTTAATATCGGTTTTTTTCGATTTTAAAATCTTATTCTAATTCTTTTTTTAAATTAAGAAATAAATATATTTAATTAATTTTAAGGCTATAATCTTAAAACTTTATATTATATAAATAAAGAATAAAAGTTAATTTTAGAATTTAAAATTAATATTTTAAACTTATTATATATTAAAATATCTTAGAAATTAATATTTTATTAATAAAAATTAAAGTTTCGGAAAAGATTAAAAATATATTAAAAATTAATATATATATTCTTTTTAACGAATTATTTTATAATAATATACCTTATTAATGTGACGAAACTACAAGTCACATGCAGAAACGTGACCATACAGGGGACCGCTGGCTGTACGCCAGGGCTCCGCAAGGCCTCCGCTCGTGTATATAA
>QYAP01000814.1:0-14662 GCA_003988905.1 Hymenotorrendiella dingleyae
CTTTCTCATTACGAAAGGAAATCCTTGGATCGTTTAGCTAGTCCACTGCAGCTATCCGATTCTCGTAATTGGTTATAACAGATGGGTTCTCCTGTCAGCATAGTGGCTGTCTGAGCCTATGGTCCCAAATGTCACCTGACGATCCCGTGATCGTAACACCTAAAATTCCCTCTAATATTACTCTTAAATATTCTTTAATAACTAATAAAATAAATAGAAAGATAAACCTTTAAAGAAACTAAAAAAGAAAATATTTATAAATAAAATTATTTAAATATTAAAATAACTAAAAATATTTAAATTATATTATAATAAGAAAAGAGTATAATTAAGAATATTCAAATCTTTAAGAGATTTATAAAAGAGCTTAATTATTATAAAATTTAAATATAAAAAAGTTAAGAAATATTCATAAATTCTTTAAAAGTAATTAAGATCTCGGAATAGTTTTAATATATACTTATTTATCTATTAAGAATATTATTAAAATAAGAATATATTTCCGATTCCGAATCATATTCTTATATTAAAGTTTTATTATATAACTAAATATAAAATAATACTATTAAAATAATTCTCTTCTCTTCTTTTTTTAGATATTTTCTAATATTTTCATAATATAAAAAGAATTATTTTTAATATTATAAAAATTCATTGAAATATACCGATATATTTAATAAATTCTATTATAAATCTATTATTATTAAGCTTATAATTATTTTATATTCTTATTTATTTTCTTTTAATAAATAAAATCTAATATCTAATTCTAATTAATCTATTTCCTTTATAATATTTATTATTTCACTTAACTTATTAATTAAAAAAAGATCTAAAATAGAAAACTCTTAACTTTAATTAAATAAATAATTTATTAAAAATATTAATTCTATTCTTATTAAATCCATTAAAAAAATAATCGATTCTCGAAAATCTAAAATATCTATTATATTAGAGATTATAATAAGAGATTACTCTTATTATTTAATTAATATAAAGTTTAATAAAATATTAAAATATTTTATAAAAGAGAAATATATTATAATTTTTCTTATTTTAAGAATATTAAAAAAACGAAATAATTAATTAATTTCTATTAATCTATTTTAGGATTTAACGCCTTTATAAGCATTCAATATTATAATATTCAAAATAATTATTAGGATTACTTTTTATATTTTCGATTCTTATTCTCTTTTACCCCTTTTTTTACCCCTCTTTAAATGATTTTTCATCCTTTTTTAAAGTTTTTTTAATAAAGATTTTAGAATATTATTCATTATTAATTATAATAACTATTTTTAACCTCATCCAAATATCCTAAACTTACGCATTATAATTCTTTATAATATAAAATAACAAAGTTACTTCAATTACAATAAATAGTTATAAGTATTAATCCTTTAGAAAATCATAGAAATACACTTAAATTAACGAAATTTCATAGAAAAATACTTCATATCTCTAATAATTTCATTAAATAGCTAAGGAATATTTTCCAATCATATAATTCTCCTTTTTTTAATCAAGATATCAAAAAGAATAATTCATTTCTAAGCAAAATCAAAAAATAATTAAGTAATAATATTACAAGAATATAAATAATAGAATAAAGCTATTACCGATCAAAAACACACAAAATTAATTAAAATAAACCAAATAATCCTCCCACATCTTCTTCACCATCTCATATCTCTTCTAAACCATCCACTCACTCCCTTCCCTATCCCGAAACCCGATCTCATACTCACTCCGAAACCCAAATAATCCATCATAAATACCATCACTCACACCATCCTCAAACACCCCTTCATCCTCCTCGACTTGCTTTTAGAATCCTTCCTTAGATTTAATGAAATTATACAAGGCACAAAGAGCACTAATCAAAGTAATCTGGACATCGATAAAGAACTCGGGGGATGAGGTAAGGATTCGGAATTTTCGCTTGAGTATACCGAAGATCCGCTCAACAACATTACAAAGAGAGGCGTAACACAAGTTGAATAGCTCTTCCATGATTTAAGGTCACTAATCTACCAGACAAGTCTCTTTCAAATAATATCTAGCCCCCCTATAAGGCACAAATATATACTCCGAACAACCGTACCCAGTATCACCCAGCCAATACTTATTCCTAAGCGTTATAAACCCCTTAGCCTTCTAAGCGTCATTCAAAACCCTCCCATCATATACAGAACCTTCCCACCCACCCAGAACGTATTGAAATTGCATTTCGAAGTTAACAACTGCTAACACATTGAATAACAATCCTCCCTTTCGGTTCCGGCGGTATAATACTTGTTACGAGATGGGGATATGAGCGTCGATATGAATTCCATCGAGTACACCGAGGCAATCGTCAAAGTAGGGAGTATATTTCGGATCTTTAGCGATTCGATCGGACATATAAACGTTATTTAGAGGGAGTTTAATATAGTGAGATACCATTTCTAGCATTGCATTAAGGACTTCATGAAATGCACGGTTAATGGTACTACCAGAATAGGAAAAGCGCTCCTAGGCATCGCGGTTCGAGTCGCCTTTGGAAGTGATATAAAGAAAAATCACCACTTTCTCTTCTACCGAAACGTATCGATGGCCCGCGGCTCGGGGTGGTACAAGTAACGTATTGTTTACTAGCCATTCAACTAGTTCGTAGAAGGTAGATATCGACATACGAAAAACTTGACGAATACGAGTAGGGTATGCCGTGTAAAAGAGCTCTTTAACGTAGATCAATCCTGGAATACCGGTTCGGACTTTTCGTGGACGCTCTTTCTCGTTTTCGGCCAAGTCAGCTACAAGAAGAGCATAAAAAGCAATGAGATCTTCCTCATCATAGATGGCATCATCGAGAATGGAAATGGAATCGTCCATTATATCGTAGTATGGATGGTGGAGAGAAAAGGGACCTGTGAGGGGGGTTTTAGTGCTTTAAGAGAGGAGTGATTAATAAGGTCGATAAGTAGGTCTCGACCTACTTATCGATTTTTATATGGGATAACGATAATTCATTAAAATCGGTATTAATGGTGGCGGTGAGTATCTTAAACATTTCACCGATTAGGACAATAAATAAGACAATTAATGAGGGTATTCTTTCAGTGGAACAATGTTTTAATTATCGTCTGAAACCAGGAATTTAAGCGAATTGAGGCTTGGGATCGACACCCATTAACGGGTCTAATACTCGAACGAACAGAGCCTTACTTGCTCAATCCTGAACCTGGCACCATTGGACTCCTCAACTAGTAATTATTAGGCGTTGATTTGTCAACTTGTCAAGAGCACATGATCGGTCTTTCACTTCTTCCTTACCATTCAGAGCATCGGAATATCTAGGCCTTAAGTTTCCTTGTGTCCGGCAACTTGAGAAATTCTCTTAAACGTTATTCTCAGTAGGTTACCCTGTCAAAAGCTGTCCGTGACAGGGTAACCTACCGAGAATAACGTTTGAGAGAACTTCCAAAGTTGCCGGATATGCAAAGTCTAGTACAACTGCAATTAGATTCGGAATTTCGGAGGTATAGAGACCGCAAAATGGTAACATTGGTAAGGTTATTTACAATAGGTGTCGTTTGTTCTCTCCTTGGAATTGATTTGCGAAATGTTGAGTTTGTTGTGGAGTTTGTTTTAAACCACAGGATAACTTCAATGCGTTGTACTGAAGTCAAACCCACCCTGCCACCGGTCATGCGACTTGTAGTTAAGGGTTAGTTTGCTTTTGATCGTGACCGGTGACAAAAGCTCTTGGGTTTGTTGAGCCTAGAAAGGTTATGCAGATTTTGGTTGTCCACCCTACAATTTGACTGCATATTCACTTCAATAACTCCAGTATAGGATGCTCTAGAACTTCAAACCTCGCAATGATCTGTGCTAATTCAAAGGATGGTACGAAACTTTCAAATGTATCAATTCTCAAGAAATTTCATGTAAATGTGAACGACGACCCTCTTTTAAGTTCCATTCCATCCTGCATCCAATCAGCTTTGATTTTACAACTTTGTGTTCTACCTGTTATGTATTCACTTATCAATATCTTGTGCGCTTGTATTTCAGCTACTCTACATTCACCTGCCCTGTATTCTACCACGTTGTACAGTGCAAAACATTCTAGAGGTGAATGCATATCTTGCACGGATGAATATGTTGCTCAGAACATCAAGAGAGTGAATACTGTTTTATTTATAGTGTGGGACTAAGCGCAGGGTGACGAATTTGAGGTGAATGGCTTTCGAATAAACTTTGATAAAATCCTTGCGATTCACCACTGAAAATTCTCACCACAATCCGTAGAGTGAATACTTACAGCACCACATCGCCCACAACAAACTTGCACACAATCAATTATCTAGCAGAAATTAGAAGGTGAATCTATTACACGATTGTTTGCATGCGGATGCATATCTGGAATGGCGACTGGGCTAGGAAATATACCTATTTTGAAAGGAAAAACACGTCACAGATGTTTGGTACTCGTTCTCGCTGGCCAAATACTCACTCTACGAAAATACACCAAACGTCACTGGAGCATCGTAACACACCCCCTTAGCATATTATCCAATATCCATTTCAAGCTGGCATTAGTCTCTTAAACCCTTCAAAATAATTCCAAAAAAATGAATATGAATCGAACGTGAGGAGCTTTTGAAATAGGGGGTTGAAGTATGCGATTAAAGTGCAGTAAGCAGAGCCGCGACGTCTTATTATGCTGCCACATGCTAAATATATATTTAAGCCCCTTATTCTCGAGTTTGACACTTATCCCTAATTCTGAGGAGAATTGACTTTCAGCTTTTGGTTTAAATTGGGAAAATGAGTGTATATGACATGCATAGAATAGATTTATGAGCCAGACCCAAGATTTGGAATTTTTCAAACTACATAGCCATCCCCATGATCTAACAAAAGAATGGATGATCTGGACTGACTGCTTCCACTTCGACCCACCTGTATCAGAGAGGCACAAGTCACGTGTATTTAAATGTCACGTTTTTGGTTCTTGATGCCTGAGGATGTGGCCCCCGAGAGGCAAACATTGCGAACGGCTTGGGCACTAATTTGTCCCCCAACTTCCTCTTCTGCTATTTTCCCGCATCATTTGGCAACACACACTACCGTCGGGCGTCTTCGTGTCATGGTGTGGTGATGATGCGACGGATATTGGTCTTATTCATGGTCCAGCGCACGTTGCTTTGCACATCACTATCTCACTGCAGCGGGTGATGCTGGCCATGGTTCGCAATTACCAAAAAGGCCGTCGGTGAAGGGTTGCTGCCTATTTTCTTCGGTAGTCCGCCTTGTTTCTGCGCCCTAACGCCCTCTCGGTCGCACGCCTCATGCCTCTCGCCCATCTTTTCTTCACCTCAAACCACTTTCATACTTCTCTTCCCCTTGATTCGACTGATTCGACCATCCGGAGCCTCTCAAAAGCTTCTATCTTGGGTTTTCGCCCGTCGACCCCAATCGTCGCTGTTCCTGGGCCAATATTCAGCATTTTCGCCCGAAATATTCGTGGCCCCCATCCTCACATTTATCCGACCGTAGGTGCATCAGTCATCTTCCCCCCAGGCTCAGGGACTACCGCTGTCACGAAATATATCCCGCAGCTCGCCTCGTCCAGCACCCCTCAAGCTGGAGCTATTACCCCTCTCTCTATTCCTTTTGCCCATATTCCGAGCGTTGACCAGAGCTCTCGCCCAACTGTATGTGTTGACGCCCACCGAATCTTGAGCGGCGCATGCCTCATTTGTGTTTGCCTGCTTCTTTTTTATTCCCTTAGCGAATTATAGCGCTCCTTAAAGCTCGCTGTCTGCAAGCTTTCATGACCGTTCCTGCAGCGCAAGTCCCGCCCACCGGAAATTGTCATAATAATCGTTTGTGTTGTCGTTGTGCTGAGAGTGACCTTCGCTGACTGAGCATCAGATACCATGTCGCACTATTCGGGTTTCCCTCGTAGTGGGAGTCACTCACGTTCAGTATGGCGTCCTCACAGACCTACATTATCTGATGACGACCTTTCTGACAAGCTCAACCTGTAGTACTATCCCCCACATGCATCTATAAACTCGTCGGACTCGTCCCAGGCCCAGATATATTGGCAAACAAGAGAAATGGGGCCTCCCCCTTTGGACTATGCCTCTCCTCCACAACCCGTGGAGATTGATTTGAATAGTTCTAGGACACTTCCAAGTCCTTCAGCGTCAGGATTCACTACATGGGACCCAATATTACCACATCCAGGTTTTAGTGATGGTGCATATGGCTCGTCCAACATGCCCCGGATGCAGAAAATGCCTACTGATGGACAATCCCGTGGACCAACACAAGATCCGCTTGTGCAATGGTATACTGGGAATGACGGACCTTGGGTGCCCAAAGTCATTCCAGATGTCTCTTTGGAAGAAAGAAACCAGCCAAGACATTCAAGTCGAGGTCAAGTATCTTATGGAAATCAATACCGACAACCCAATCCATCCGAGGCGGGATCTGTTGCATTTGGAAACCCCCATTCGGACTCTGGTTATGGCACCCGCCGTAGTGTTGGAAATACATCCGTATTCAGTGCCGACGTCCCCGAGCGGGATCAAGACTGCCATAGTCTTGCTGGCCATGTTGAGAATTTTCAACCTTTCAATCAATTTAGCGACATCTTACCATCACATAATTCTCGCTATGGCGATAACTCCTGGGTTCCGCCTCCGAAATCCACGGTATCTGATACTTCTAGCTTGATCTGCCAAACATGCGGAAAGCCAGTCAAAACCCAATCTGAACTAAAGTGTGAACTATGAACTTGTATCAATGATAATGGCTAACAAAAGACTAGAAAGCATGATTTGAGACACACTAAACCGTTCAAATGCCAAGTTGACGGATGTGCACGGGCCGTTGGCTTTAGCACTTCAAATGATCTGGAGAGACATACGAAGAGTAAGCATCCCTCAGTGTCATCAGTGTCGTCACCCACCAAAAAATATCGCTGCAATGTGCCTGGTTGTAAATCCAAGGATAAGTCTTGGCCACGTTTGGACAATTTCAGAAGCCATCTTAAAAGGGTCCATCAAAATCAATTGGTGGTTGACGGAGCTTTCGAAGATATGATACGCTGGTAAGTAACACCGACACATGTTTCTTGTCGAAAATAGCTGACTGAATAAGCGCCGAATTTTGGGAAGGGCCGTCGACTGGAACTAATCAAGACCATCCATACCCTGAACGACTGTCGCAGGATTCTCAATTACTGCCAGAAGAACCTGTTGCACAACAGTGCGACGAAAGCCCAGAATCTGAGTGGAGCCGCACTGCACCTACTTCTCCAGAAGGAGTCAATTCTCCGCGAAACCCGACGGCCCCCAAAGGATTGGAACCAGTTATACTGGAAGCGAAAGTTTTACCACAAGAGATACCTGCCCCTCAACCTGAGGTTCACCACCGGGAGACTGTGGAACCACTGGAGATTTTCCATGCTCAAGCTAAAGCACAAGCCACGAGAGAGAAATACTCGGTACAGAGTCTTTTGGGTCCAGCGGCCCCCACTGACACTAAGGTATCTGGATATGAGGCCTCCACCCGAGCCTCAAAATCTGATGCAGAAGTGAAGGTGGCGAAGCAGAGTGACATTTCAGCTTCAGATGCGGCTCTAACCAAGGTGATCAGAACGGCTTTGAGTGGATCCGGCAATCCTGATATTCTAAACCAGGGGCTGGCACGAAATGTTTTGCCTAACTTGAGGCTCCAGCCTGACAGTTTAGGGTACCTCAAGCTACCTTCTCTAACGTCTAGTATCTCACCAAATTCCAGAGATATTAAGGAGACAGAGTCCCAAGTCTCTGATGCTGACACAGATGACTCCGAGGAACAGAAAAGGGCTGAAGATATTGTGAGAACGATACGCCATTTAGGCTTCACATTGCAAAGAGACCCGGAGCTTTCCCCTAAGATACAGAACGCTGGATCTATTGCTGGCAATAAAAGCGACAAGCAGGTAACTTGTGATACGTGCAAAAGATTCAAAGGTCGACCTTGTGAGCTGAAGTGAGAGAACACGAACCCCTTTAATTTGAATACCGTTAACACGAAGTAGAAAGCATATGAAGCGGCACGAGCGGCCTTATGGCTGTACTTTCCTTTCCTGTCGTAAGACTTTTGGTAGCAAGAATGACTGGAAACGACATGAAAACTCGCAGCATTTCCAGATTGAGACATGGCGCTGTGATGGCGACCGACCGGAAGGAGGTGCATGCTCCAAGGTGTGTTACCGCCGGCAGACTTTCCAAGAACATCTCAAGAAGGATCACCAGATCTCTGATGATGACGAGGCTGTCAAGGAAAAGCTCGAAGCCTGCCGTATTGGTCGCAATAGCCAGGACCGTTTCTGGTGTGGCTTCTGTGTGAAACTTATTGAGCTCAAGAGGAAAGGTCTCGATGCGTGGACCGAACGCTTCGACCATATCGACAACCACTTCATGGGACGCCATAACACACCCAAGCAAAGCATCCGGGATTGGATTCCTGTCGATGGCAGTGACAAGCCCAAAGGCGATGTTGAAAGCCCTTTGGATTTACATGGTTCTAGTTCCTCAACCACTGGATCACCAGCGAGTGGCGGTTCTCCTGAAGATGCCATTGATGTCGACCATGATAGCACCGCCCCTTTGAAGAGACGGCGAACCGAGGATGCGGGGGCGCCTTCTGCAAAGCGACCTAAGCCACGGGCTCCAAATCCGAACCACGAACCCGTGGTGATCTGTGTAAGTTTTCTGTAAGGCTGTTGGTCTTAAGGTTATCTGTGCTGATGGTGTTGATGTACAGTGTCAGTGCCGTGCTCCTCACAATCCTAAATACAGCCGCAACTGCACGGCGTGCAGCAATGGGCATCCCTTCTGCGATGTTTGCATTACGGAGTATCGTCCGAAAGAAGGACAGAGTGTTGGAGAGGGTGCTACACAGCCATAATCTTATCATCAGATCTTCTTTTATGGCGGCCGCTCGTATCTATGCTTAAATTGAGATTGACAGCTGGGATCTCTTGGGGCTCTCTCGCTCCTTTTGAGATCTACAGCTAGGATGCCCCGAGGCTCGTGGAAGTCTCGTGGAACTTCTTCGTCCTATTATTACCTGTAATGAATTTACGAAGTACGAGGTCTGTTACGAATGTTTACTGTACCAAAATTGCTGCTGAGGAACAGCGGGAAGGATAGAGAATAGGGGTCTGTTGGTCAGATTGGGAATCTGGGATGCCGAGGAGCTGGAGTTTCTGGGGATTCGGGAAAAGATGATTACATACCACAGGCTTTCTTATTGGCTCATCATGAGGCTCTTTTTCAGTACGAGCATTTGCGTCAATGATAATCTTAATCATCCATGTACCGCACATTCGCCTCGGCAAGTAAGCAATGATGCTGGATTCAGGGGAGCTCCTACAAACAGACATTTCGTTTGTATTCACGCTAGCACTCCAAAGTGTCCCGGTAGTTAACGTGCCCCCCACGTGTGGCAAACATTCTTTCGATTTTTGACCTCCGAAGACTGATGCTATTATTTTATTACTGATCTGGTGGCCCACGACATCTCGTTCTTTCGCGTACGTATTTCGGTCAAGATAGAGCTTCTCAGTGGCTAGTGAAGTTCCCTTTTCAGCCGCAGCTGACAATCGACCGTGGCTTGCTGTGGCTCGGTTATTTGGTACAACAGGCCCACTCCAAGACTCATGGCCAATCAAGACCAAGGGGACCCCTCCTCCACGCAATGTGGAGGGGTTGTGGGCATGGGGTTGCACTGCAACCATCCGGCATCGAGCATCCTGCACCTTCTCTTTTTTACCTCCACCAAAATGGAGGCATTTCGGTGAGCCGAAGAAAGAGGCTGCAAGCACTGCAAGACGATGGAAAGACTACTAGCATGGCGACGCGATGCAAGAGCTTCGCCCCGTCGACATCATCGCGAGTGTGGGGTTTTCTGGGTAATTTGAAAATTGGAAATTTTTCGCTGGAGTGAGGCGGTTGGCGGTGGTGAGGTTGGTGGTGGTGAGGTTGGTGGTGGTGAGGTTGGTGATGGGTTTGTAAGGAGTGAGGATTGGAGAAGTGCCAACGAGGTGTCGGCTACTCTACCCTTCCAAACTGAATCCCTTATGACTAGCGAAGAAAAATTGGGATGGGAAAAGGGCTCGTCGATTCCTTTCTCTACCCCTCCAGAATCCAGAACCGAACCGAACAAGCCAAACGCTCCACACGGTGAAGATAAAAAGCAAAAAAGAAGCCAGGAGGTGGTGATGCGAAGGCGGCTCCCGCTTCCGTTCCGCTGTCATACCTACCCAACTTAGTGGCCTCAGACCACGATTTTAGAGCTATAAGGAGTATCAAGCGGCTATAGTTAACACTACCACCACCCCGTGGAGAGAGTCCCGACCTTGCTCTCTCAGCACTTTGAGCGCAAGCGTCTCTGCTCATCGATGATTGGTGCACCGCAACGAAGATCTTCTTTTCCCCAGCGAATCCATGCTCCCTTTTCGGATGCGATTACCTGGCAGTTCGCTTTTGGATTTGGGGGCATCAGCGGCGAACCTGGTCCCTGTCCATCAGCCAACGTGTGCGTGCAAAAAGAAATTTGAGCCGCAAAAACTTGGCTTTGCTATGCATGGAGAATTCGTTTTCCCTTCGACATGAGGAGGAAGGTCAATTCCAAAGAACACGATCGTATTCATCCAGATCAACAAACATACATGCCAGCACTTTTCTTCCTCGGCAGCGTCTTCGGGCGGTGAGAAAGCGAGGGGAAGGGAATTGGGTGTTCTTTTTAACGTTGTTGGTCGATGGAAGTCTGCCTACGGTTGCCTTGTCCGCCTTGCCATGTGGTACGGTGGAGGAGCGTGATCGGGCACTTGTGAGTACCTGATGGGGAATAGTACCGATTAAGTGCATCTCTGGAAAAAGAAAAGAAGAGAGAAGAGCGGAAAAAAGGCACTTGGGCTGTCTGCTCTACTGGTTCCCCTCCCCCCGGCGCACTCCAGACTCCCTCTCTCTCCAGACAAACTGGTCTGGGCTGGGGGTATTGGAGAGGGCCACCGAGCGAAGCGAGTTATGCCAAAGAACAAAGAAATATATAGAATGGCGGGTAAGTAGGCAGGGACTCGGGTAACTATCTTGGTAAGGTTCTATTTACTCTTCCTATGATACATATAAGTTGATTCTTTAGTATGAATGACGAGCGGAAAACTCGCCGTATTCTGGTCAAAGTCTGGGCTGACACTCACCAGACGCGATTGCACGCCCGGCCATGCAGCCACTTTCTCTGCAGAACGTGGGTTGACCATCGACCAGTGTTCCCACTCCCCTGCTTCACCCATCCACTCACTTGACAGCGGAGGCGCAGCGAGCCTCCCTTTACCCTTTCAGAAGCTCTTCCAACCCTCCATCACTACCAGGGCATGCAGACTTCTCCCCTTAGTCCCCCCTGAAGATGTTTTGTTTGCAAGCCACTCACGAACCCCGGCAATCCTCGAGTCGGCCCCCTTCTCAGAATTGCGGCTCTGCGACGCACAACTTGGGACCCACAATGTTCTGTGGAGGATGTGTCGGGGCTTGGGCTCTGCCGCTATACTTTATCTTGTTGCTTCCTCTGCCCTGGCGCTCCGAAGACCTTGAACTGCGCCAGCTCGATATCTCGACTTCGCCTCAACCTCAAATTCCTCAATAATCATCTAATTTCCTGAAACAAAGTCACTTAGTACTTGAAGAGTCTTGTGTACCCATTGTCCATAGCCAAGCAACACATAATTTAGTTGCCAGTTCATATTCACTTTGTTTGTTTCTCGCAGTCGTCGTCATAATCGGAGTTAGTTGGTCCCGGAGTCCACAAGCAGTTCTCGAGGCGCTGATACACTTGCAGGTATTCACCGCAGGCGAACCCTGGAAGCAAACAAACAAAACTTGCCCCCAATTTCATTGGACACTCCCGCTGGTCATCCTAACCATCACCTTCGAGCCGTTGCGTCTCACAACTTGGATACGCGCCTACTAGCAATATCTTTGCCGCCCTGATTCTGACTCCTACTTCCGCTTGGATTGAGCTTGGCCTTCAAGACCATCGCCAATATGACCAACTTGCCATATAACATCCCCCGTGCTGCAGCTCTACAAAGAAACTCCCTCTTTGATGAGAACATGGATCATCCGTTTTACTTTCCCGAACATCCCGCCATCGTTCAGACGGCCTGGATCAAGAACATCGACCCTCTACTTCGCGCGGGCCAGCAAAGTCAAGAGAGCTCCAGCCAAGAGTCCAACATGTCGATGCAGAATCAACAGCGCCCGCTGGAGCGATACCTCAGACAAACAGAAAACCCATTCCTGTACAATCCGGACCAACTCCTCCCTAGTGCCTTTCCGCACGGTCTGAATGCGCCATCCGCTCCCATCCAGACACTTCCGCAAGCTACTGCCCATAGAATGATCTCTCCATGTCCATCGCTACAAGAACCAACATCCACAACTTGCAGCAGCGCGAGAAGTCCCGCGCCGATGGACGAATGGTTCAATGACCAGTATTCGCCCGTGGTCCAACCACGAGACGATTACTATCTCCAAGCAACATCATTCATGGGCCAAGGATTCCGAGATCTCTACAGCGGACCATCACAAGCACAAGCACAAGCATTCCCTGTTCAACAACAGAATGGATTCCACGTAAACATGTCTCAAATCCAAGGCCTCCCCGATTTCCAACCCGAGGAAACAGTCTTTGAAAGCGCAGATGAAGGATATATTGCCATGGATACGAAAACGGAATACGCTATGGAAGTTGACACATCCCGTCACATGAAACAGGAACATAGCAATGGCTACAACTATCCCGTGGACGAAGGAATTGGTGCGTCCATCAAAGACGAAGGCTCGCCAGAAGATACCAGTGTCTCTGCTAGCACTCAACACCACTCCACAGCCGATACGACATCCGAGCTCGACGCCGACTGTGAAGCCGACGATGACCTCGAAACCGTAGCTACTGAAATCGAAGAAGCCCAATCCGACAACGACACCGAATACACCCCGAGAGCGACACGCACCCGAAAAGGTGCGAGCCGTTCGCTCAAAACCCACTTCCACCAAACCCATGGCATAAAATCCGGCCGCATCTCCAAATCCTCCTCCGCCTCTGCCTCTAATAAATCCCGCAATTCCGGAAGTAGCATAAACTGCAAACAATGTTCCCACGCACCCTTTAAAGACGCCCCCTCCCTCCAAAAACACATCGCCACCTCGCACACCCGCGCTTTCATCTGCGTCTTCTCCTTCGCTGGCTGCACGGGAACCTTCACGTCCAAAAACGAATGGAAACGCCACGTTTCCTCCCAGCACCTCAATCTCCAAGCATGGGTTTGCGATCTAGGATCTTGCGGTAAGAATGCCGGTGGTGGAGGGAAAGCAAAACCAGAGTTTAATCGCAAGGATCTGTTTACGCAGCATTTGAGACGCATGCACACCCCCTTCCAAGTCAAACGTCAAAACAAGAAAAACAACGAATGGGAGGAAAAGCTCAAGGAACTCCAACGTACTTGTCTCGTGGTTAAACGTCAACCGCCTGCTCGGCTAGCGTGTCCGGTAGATGGATGTGGTACCGGGTTTGAGGGACAGGGGACGTGGGATGACCGCATGGAACATGTGGCTAAACATCTGGAAGCTGTTGCTCTTGGTTCCGGCACACCTGTCAAGCAGGAAAACGATCATTTACTTGTTGCTTGGGCGGCGAGAGAGGGGATCGTGGAAGGCAGACCGGGTGCTGGAGGTGGGATGATCCCGGGGAGTTGGAGACTTTGTGTGAGTGATTTGAAGCGTAGCAATGGCCGCGCGGAGGGTGTTGGGGATGAGGATGCAGAGGGGGAAGACGATGTTTAGTTCTCTTTCCTCTGGGCGGGACAATTTTCAGCGGTTTCTTTGGAGCTGGATTTGGCGTTAAGGCTGGCTTGCGTTGATTTTTGGGCACTTTTATTTTCCTTCTTATGGCTGCGTTTCCTCGCTTCACTTCTTTCGTGGCAGTGCTTTTTCGATTTTACATTACGCGATTTGGTCTTAGTTGGATACTTATGAATGATACCCTGATGTCGGGGTAGAGGAAGGGAAATGCCTGTTCTCCTTGCCCATGGCTTTCTTCTCTTTCTCTTTATTTCCTCACGAGCTGGCTTTCCCTACGAGTTGACTTTCTCCTTACGAGCTGGCGTTCAAGGTGCTGGTGAACTTGTTGATGATGCGACGACGATGGTTTTGGTGCCATGTAGTTAGTGTATGAATTCGGTAGATAGGATACGGGAAATCAAGGGGATTTATGAATGATGATATGGTAAATTCAACGGTGTATCTCGCTCTAAAAGATGTGACTGGAGTGCTGGCCTGAAATGACCGTCTCTGACAAATTTTTCGACTGAGAGTTCGTCGAGCGTTTTTTTCCCCCAGAATAATAAGTCAAGCGAAGTCTTATTCTCCGTCGCTTACCCGGGGATTTTCGCACAACCAGGTTACCCGGTTACCGGAGATCTCTCCGGGAGAGAGCGCGACAGGATTGGTGAGGTGAAGCAAATGAGAAGTTGTCTTCCAGGTACAGATCATTTGGCCTCCTCTACCAAATCAAGCCGCCAGCAGAACTGGCTCTACCAAGAGCGGTCCTG